>OZ024789.1:37431-140431 GCA_964017065.1 Haliclona indistincta
AGGGAGAGCGATAATTTAACTCTTTGATGACTACGGATTCCACGGATTCTATGATGACAAGTACTCTAACCACTATCCATGCCACCCTAGCTGACAGCCCATGTCAAGTGACTCAAGTAAACAGAAAGTATTAGATCAAGGTTCAGCTATAGGTGAAGCCATCTGCTACTGGGAACAGTTCGGGCCACCAATCACATAATTAAGTTCATGCATGCATGGTAGTGTCTAGCGTGCAGTAGCCATCAATTCATTTTACTCAACTGCTGTCCAGACTACGTAGTGACTTTGTTGCTGGTTTGAGGTTTAGCTATTGGGTATTACAATTACACCAACATAGCACTGCAAGCATAGAATGCAAGACCAATAGGGAGCAGCATCCTTGCGACACACAAAGATGCTATGGCAACTGGTTATTGAGGAGAAAGAGAGAGAGAGAGAGAGAGAGAGAGAGAGAGAGAGAGAGAGAGAGAGAGAGAGAGAGAGAGAGAGAGACAGGGATAATAGACAGTCATGCTATTGACGACACACATATTGACCTACACAACAAAATGCTTAAGCCTCTAATGCCTACACATCGACTACTAGGCATCTATTCACATTGAATCAACCTTGCTCTATGTAGAATCATGATGTACATAGATTAGTACATGCACACATTGCATTTTGATATTGGGGAAGTCTGAAATATCTATGCAGGCACGTACACACACAACATACACCGAGGCATACACACAACATACACTACACATTAGTATGTATAATTATATTTAGAATTTTAGCACACTGTTGGTGTGTGTTGACTGATCAGTGGGGAATAGCAGACAGTGCAGGGTAATCGAGACTAGGTACATGTACGTACGGTAATAACTTACACGTGAAGACGGCTAAACAGCAGCGCCAGCAACAGGAGCATCAGCTATAATTATCTTCCAAGCACTGAAGCAATCTCCAGATAGTGCTACCTTTGGTGGAGCTTTATAGAAGCTTCCGGCCTGTGATTGAGATTTCCGGCCTGTGCGAGGAGTAGGCGGATGACAAGGTCTGACTATTTCCGGCCTGTGCGAGGAGGTATTTCCGGCCTGTGCGAGGAGGCGGATGACAAGTCCATATGCATGGTTTCGAAAATGACGCAAAGAATTTACGTAATAGAGTGTGCAGCTACTGACAGTTTTTCCACTCTTACACTCATAGTTCTTTCCTTTTGTAACGAAAGGAGGCGTTTCTGCGTAGCTTTACCAAGTAACTCTAAAGTCGCCACGTTCTTCGTCTGCAGTATGGTCAAGGGTGGATCTCAGACAAGGTAAACGGCCGAGTATGATGTAAAAACAGCTTGTAAACACATCCATGGCTTTGTGAGATGTGTTCTACTAGTTTTGTCTAGTGTACTACAAAGTTCTGGTAGTAGGTCATGTAAATATTATAATTTTGTGTCTGAATATTGCTTTTTGTGTTAGTTAGAGGCGTAGCAAGCTGTTTTTAGTACTGTTTTTGTGAACACATCCATGCAAAGTCTACGTATTTGGTACAAGTTTTAATGGTTTTTTATGCTACTTGGACTGTTAGTGTGTGTAAATGTCATAGTTGTAATCTTCTACTTTTATGGTTTGCATGAGTAACGGCTAGCCTCACCGAGTGCTCTATCACGCAAGCATATTACATTCTGTACAGTGCGAAGGGCGAACGCCTGAAAAGAACAGGTAAAGGAAGACGAAGTACTTTCTCCGCACTCAAAACCACATTTTCGACTACTTTAGTTTTCGTTTTCAATTCTTGCTTCGTTATAATCTCTCTCAGAAGCAGCCATGGTACTTGTCCCGTCGGCGGAGAGCACGTTGTAGTTACCATAACAACTGTAAGGTATAAACAAATTACGTCATTACAAGCGAAACGCGCATAGTGACAAAAGATTGCCACAGTTACTTATCCCGGTTACGTAGTATTAATAATCTCTGCATGAACTGAACAGTCGATTTTTGATCAGCAACGCCCACCTTACACGCCCACTTTTATTCCGCTATTCCGTTATTCCGCTATTCCGTATTCCGCGTTTTACAGATTCCCCATGCAAGTTCAGTACATGTGTCAGTACACTACCCCAATAAATACTTGACCTTCCGTTAGTACTGTAGCTACATTCTACACTCGTCAGTTTCCTGAGTTAACGATTCTTGAATTTCAACAATAGCGCATGTTTTAACTGTACAACAATGCTCTGTCAACAATGGAACATCCAGCATTTACTGTCGTAATGAACAAGTATAGTACTAACATGTACACTGACCATCAGTAAGTCCTTTAAGATAGTTTATCATGACGTGTCTTCTCAACAGTCTTGCCTTATCAAGTGGAGTCTCACCCCGCTATAGTGTAACAATAGAATAGTGTGAATCATATGATACACAAACAATTAAAGTAGTGATGCACTGATATCAGCATCGGTATCGGTATCAATGCTGATACTCAGTGTATCAGTACTGTATCGGTACTGTTACACTCACTGATACACAATTTTAGTTATGTGCATTTACAACCATGTAGCTATAGAGTGAATTGCTATAATTATGTCTTCAGGTTCAAAGAATTACTTCTGTCTGTGCTGCTAATGAAGCAAAGGCTGTGTGCTGTGAGCTGAAAAGTAGAGATGATATCGTTTTTGATTAAATCAGAACTTTAAGTATTTTTATTAGTATCGGTGTTTGTAATCGACTATACTTAGATGGAAAGTATCAGTATCGATAGTATCGGTAAACTCATGTCAGTTCATCAGTAAATTAAAGAATCATGCATGTACATGTACCACACGTGTACATCAGATGATGACGCCCATTGCTACACAATTGAGTACACACACTAGCTCTGCACTGTCATCAAGAAACGAGACTGATTCAGATCAGCCAATTCACAGTTTATAAAAGTGTTTAGCAGAGACACTTACAGATACTCAGAGGGCATACAAGCTATAGGACTACCACCAAGGGCTTATCGAGCCGCGAAGCGGCGAGAGGGCATGCAACTAGTGTAGACGGCGTTTTGGTAACTGTTACTAAATTTAGAATTAATAACTTTAATAAGTTACTGTTTCCGGTTGATCACATGATGCATTCGTATTGCGTTTGCGCGCGTTGCTAACTAGCTAGCTCGTTCGTACAAGACGCTCGGCTGCTGCATGCACTGAATATTATGGAACGTAAGGCATGTGAACTTAGTCCCGGCAGTTCAGATAGTGCAGGCTCGTCACAGTACTGGGACGCTGACAACGACGACGACTCCGACAACGACGACGACTACGACGACGACTCCGACAGAGATAGTGAGGACATAATTTTTAGTCCAGAGAAGAAAAAAGAACCCCAGGTGAACTGAACAGTTTTAAAAGTTGTATATAATTTTGATTATTGAGTATCATGAGGATCACCATGAGGATGCATTACATTATTTGGGATATGCCATAGCAAGCATGAATGCGAATCAAGACGTTTGAATGGTAGCCCCCACTCTCTCAGATGTTTTGTTTTGTAGTGCAGCTCTTTGGGGTACTCAGGTATGCCAGGGCAAAGCTTATATCCAGATGATGGTAAGAGCTGATTCAAATATGGCTGCACTTTGTCAACACTATAAGGACCACTATTGATAGTAGTGAACCATGCTTGCCATCTATACTGCAGTGATCCATCTTGCTCCGCGTATACGAACAAACGAGGATTTCCCGCAATAGGGCCAACTGAGTCGCCAGCAGAGAAGGCAGATGTGGTAATAGGCCTACAACCATGTATGTTGTAATTAAAATGTTGAAGTGCTGACTAGTATCTAACATACCTGGATACAACAGCCCACTCTCCTGCCGCGTGACTGCAGGTTTCTGTACTTAGCGCTTCACCGTACTGCACTTTCACGTCTGAAACAAATGATTCTAGCAACTCGCAGCCGTCGTTGACACTCGTTACTCCAGCCTTACGCACTAGTAGGCGTCTGGCAACTGCTGAAAGCGGTGAGTGTTGCAAGCGCTTAACAGTGCTCTTTCTCTGCATGATCTTAGTGTGCGTCAGTGAACCGTCTGTAACGGGAACCAATAGATACGAAAATCGCGCGTTAGCAAAACCGTGCACTATTGTTAACGTCCGTTTATGTTACATTCACGTGAGCAACCGGATATCTAATTTTAGTAACAGTTTCCAAAATGCCGTCTACATTACAGTATTCAGAGTTGCATGCCCTCTTGCCACGGAGGGGTTCGATAAGCCCTTGCTACCACTGTATTCCATTAGCTACTATAATCCACCAAAACATGTGTGAGAGTAACAGAACAGCACTGGTTAGGACACACTCAAATGAACGGTATAAACAATGACACGTACACATGAATCAATATTGAGATCCTCTATTAGGGAGACACGGTAGTGTCTCCCTATGTAGGGTTGAACGAGAAATCAAGATGGCGGCTACATACAATGTATTAGCGTTCAAACGCTGATATTTCGCCTGGTGATGAATTTTATACGTCCAAAGACACTTAGATCTGCTCTCTGGCGTTGCCCCATCGTACAATAGCAAGGAGATCGCTAGAAATTGTTGCTAAAGTGACGAACCTGGAAACGGTGAAAAATCGAGTTTCGTCATCTTCGTCTTCTTCTTTCTTTCTTCTTTCTTCTTTCTTCTTTCTTCAGCGCGCCTAGCGCCTTTACGCGAGCAATGCCGAAACCAAAACACCCACGAACAGTCGTGAAATTCTTCTGGCAGGTGCCTTTTGAACGTTGTTTTTAGCGTAACGGCGATATAAATTCCGCGATTTCTCGATCGTGATCCATTGTCAGCTAAGTGTTAGACGCCATTATTGTGATTGCGCAATACGCACGTGACCAAGCAGTGGTTAGCGCACGTGACCAAGCACTAGCTTTAGTATCGCCGCGCCGTATTGTTCACGGAGAACACATAATTTGTCTGGAGTCTTCGAAGAACGGTAAGCTCGTATAGGATCACCATTCTGCACTTGCCAGATAATTATAACCGCCGTACAGGTCTACAAACAAAATTAATGTGGGCGGGGCTCGTATGCACTGCATGCATGCATGCGTAGGCGACCTGATATGTACAGCATAACAATTAGTTTTAGTTACAAGTTTAAAATAGTTAATAATATAAAAGAAAAGCCATCAACAACAGGAAAACTAATGGTGGAAACAAACACGGCTCGGTACTTGCATGATATTGAACTGCACATTACTGAAAAAGAAAAAGGACACAAACAAGATAATTAAAAAGATTTCTATCGAAATCAATAGGATGTAGGGTTGTGAAATCTACCACTGGTCCACAATGTAAACTAACAAGGAACAAGCATGGAATAGTAACACGATTGACTTGCTAACAGACCATAGATCCCTACATCAGTGGCTGTACATAAGATCAATATTCTGTCACAAGCTGAATGCACATCTGGTGTCAGTCAACAGTAACTATAGCTGTATTAGCTATTGTCAACCACAGCAGCCACTGATGTAGGGATCTATGGTCTGTTAGCAAGTCAATCGTGTTACTATTCCATGCTTGTTCCTTGTTAGTTTACATTGTGGACCAGTGGTAGATTTCACAACCCTACATCCTATTGATTTCGATAGAAATCTTTTTAATTATCTTGTAGTAGCTGCTATTACATCATCAAGACAACTATTAGTGACAGACACAGTGCATGTTATTAGTGAGTTTTAGATTCACGTTTACGGTGCACACTAAATGGTAAAATTTGACTAGTTCTGATGTCATTAGTTAGGGGCGTGGTTTAACAAGTGACGGCTGCTGTTGAAGATCTCGACTTGAACAACTGCTGTACTTTAACTGAGCTAATATTCAGCGCTCGGAGTTTACTAAAGAAGTTAGAAATTCGCCTGGCTCAAAGAACAAGGTATAAGCAAAACCTTAGTTGCCTTTGTCAAGCCACATAATGCTCCTGGACGCCTCGTAAAGTGTCAATGCATGTTTTTTATTCGACTCTAGATTTGACTGGAAGTTACACCGCTTTTAAAACACGCAGAGGACCTAACACAAAGCATATTCAACACAGTTTTATAACTACAAAAGCATTATAGCTTGCCGCTCCTTGAAATAGCAACAAGAAGTATGCAGCAGACCTACGACATCAAAATGTTGGGCAACAGTGGGTCCACTTTGCAAGCTTCAAACAGCACACAAAAACACGGCACGAAGTTAAAACAAGCTCTTTGCAAAGCACATAGTGTGGACACTCACCTTGAATGGTGGGATACTAGAGTTCTCATGGAACACATACCCGGGACGCAGTTGCTGCAACAGCTTTGTCATGTGGTTGCAGTAGCAGCAATTACTGCTCAAAGCTGCTACTCAACACTATTACAACAAGTAATAAAAACATTTTAACAAAAAATGCAAGAGATTTAGGGTTGGTACATGTATCGAAAAAGTATGGAAACAATTGTGAAAAGTAAACAAGATTTAAAATAAAAAGGATATTGTAGCAATAACACTGTAATGCTACCTCCCTATTAAATTAACTACAACTATCAAAGGCAGTTAATTTAGGGAGGTAGCATTACGGTTTACCAGGAGCTAAAAGGTAGTGGTGGCTATGTTGAGGAGAAAACAGGTCAGGTCAGTTGATCATACTGGAATGGTAGAGAGGAGAGATAGTGATAGACAGTGACAATAATGAAGTATTAGTGCATGGTGTAGTATAGTGCACACACATTAAAGTATCTGATCTGTACTAACAATAGATAGTATACTTACAGTGTGTTGATAGAATAACACAGAGGACAGCAATAATAGCTATAACAATAGCCAACACTACGTATTTGCTGCAAAGAATATGAGCGAGACTCTTTCTTATCTGCTGCCAGCAACTAGCAGGAGGCATGTCATCAGGATTGATGGAGGGAACAGATTTGAGAGGAGTAGGAGGCATGTCGTCAGGATTGCTGGAGGGAACAGATTTGAGAGGAGTAGGAGGCATGTCGTCAGGATTGCTGGAGGGAACAGGTTTGAGAGGAGTAGGAGGCATGTCGTCAGGATTGCTGGAGGGAACATGTTTGAGGGGAGTAGGAGGCATGTCATCAGGATTGATGGAGGGAACAAGTTTGACAACAATGTAGCCCTTGATTCATGCTCTCCTTGTGTTGCTACACTAGTACTTCCTCTTCCTGTCACCTTGTTGTATATCAGACTGTCAGTACTCAGTGTGTTCAGATTTGCTAATATCAATTCTCATAATATACTTCTGAGTATATCACATTGGCGACGAGGATGGCTACTCCAAAGTATAGTCTTATGGACCGCTTTGACTCAGATACAGAGAGTATTGAAAGCTACTTGGAGCGAGTCGCAATTTATTTCAGAGCTAACAGAGTAGAGGAAAGAAACCAAGTGGACGTTTTCCTTAGCCTATTGAGCAGCAAGACGTACTCACTGCTACGGGACCTTGTAGCTCCTGAGAAGCCAGGTGACAGGACGTTCGCCGAGTTGTCCGACACTTTGACAAAGCACTTCCAACCTAAGAGGAAGGTGATATCCGAACGTTTTAGGTTCCACAAGAGAACACAAGCAGTTGGAGAAAGTGTGATTGACTTCGTTGCTGAACTTCGCAAGTTGTCCAAGTTTTGCAAGTTCGAGGCTCACCTGGATCAAGCCCTCCGCGACAAGTTCGTGAGTGGTCTCCGCAACGGAAATATCCAAAAGCATTTGCTCACCGAACCAGACGATCTAGCGTTTGCTCGGGCGGTGGAACTTGCGGAAGGAATGGAAGCAGCTGAATCCGAAACTCAACAGTGGCACGCTTCCCCGGATACCGCCAACATTCGCAAGGTCACACAGCACAGTTCGCCGAGCCAACCGAGAACATCGTGTTACCGCTGCGGTGGTCGCCATTTATCCTCCGACTGCCGTTTTAAGGAGGCAGTTTGCCATTTTTGTCAAAAGAAAGGACACATCGCCAAGATCTGCAAATCCAAGAAGAGAGAACAGTCGTCAACGCCGAACGCGGACATGAAAAAGAAGAAGCCTACCAAGACAGGCAATTGCAATTTCATGGAGACGGGAGACAACGAGGACGAACCGCCGTCTGAGCTACCGCCTACTCTACCGCTGTTCCAGTTGAAAGAACATTCGTCTCACCCCATTGTCGTATCAGTCCTAGTCAATGACAAGCCACTTGAAATGGAACTAGATACGGGGGCAGCTGTTAGTATCATCTCGGAAGATACGCACCTGAGCAAATTTCCTGAAGTACCGCTACAAAAAGCTTCTGTCAAGCTAAAGACATACACTGGTCAGACCATGGAAGTTTGTGGGCAGCTAGACGTCACTGTCAGGTATAAGAATCAAGTATACACTTTACCTCTGTGTGTTGTTGCAGGGCCCGGACCTACTCTTCTTGGGAGAGATTGGCTCCGGTCAATTCATCTCGACTGGAAAGCCATTGGCGTTGTTGCATTGGACAAGGGAAATGACCAAATCCAGGGGCTGCAACAGGCTTACCACAACGTGTTTCGTGATGAGCTGGGCACCATCTCAGGGTTCACCGCAACTCTAAATCTCCGTCCTGATGCCAAACCAGTGTTCTGCAAGCCTCGTCCCGTACCTTTTGCTCTCAAAGAAGCCTTGGGGAAGGAGTTGGATCGCCTGGAGACAGCTGGGATCCTTGAAAAGGTTTCTCACAGTAATTGGGCTACACCAGTGGTTGTTGTACCAAAGGCTGACGGCAGTATCCGACTATGTGGGGATTACAAGCAAACCGTCAACCCCCAGCTAGATGTTGACAAATACCCATTGCCCAATCCTACTGATTTGTTTGCCTCCCTTGCAGGTGGATGTCAATTCTCTAAGATTGACCTATCTCATGCCTATCAACAACTCCAGTTAGACGAGTCATCAAGAGAGTGCGTAACGATTAACACCCATCAAGGTCTCTATCGTTATACTCGTCTATACCCTTTGGCATCGCCTCCGCACCAGCCATCTTCCAAAGAACGATGGACACGATTCTTCAAGGCATTCCTCGCACCTGTTGCTACCTTGATGATATTCTGGTGACTGGCAGCACGCGAGAGGAACATTTACAGAACTTAGAAACAGTTCTCCAGAGGTTAGATCAAAGAGGTGTGCGAGTCAAGAAGTCCAAGTGTGAATTTCTCAAAGATTCCGTTGAATACTTGGGACACAAGATTGACGCTTCTGGTCTACACGCCACTACCAAGAAGGTGGATGCTGTGATCAACGCTCCTCAGCCGAAGAATGTAAAACAGCTCAGGTCCTTCCTAGGTTTACTACAGTATTACGGCAGATTTATTTCTAATTTGTCTTCTCTTTTGCATCCTCTCAACTCTCTCTTGCAGAAAGGGGTACCTTGGAAGTGGAGCTCAGAATGTGAAGCAGCTTTTCAACAAGCCAAGACACGACTCACTTCAATTGGAGTCTTAGCTCACTACAACCCAAAACTACCTCTGAGACTAGCGGGAGACGCCTCGGCCTATGGTATTGGAGCTGTCATCTCACACATTGCTGAAGATGGACAAGAGCACCCTGTAGCTTATGCATCGCGTACTTTGACAGCTGCAGAGCAGAATTATTCACAGCTGGAAAAGGAGGCATTATCCCTCATTTTTGGATTAAGAAAATTCCACCAATACCTGTACGGTCGAAAATTCATTCTCTACACTGACCACAAGCCGTTAACGACCATCTTTGGTGAAAAGAAAGGAGTACCACAGATGATCGCAGCACGACTTCAGCGTTGGGCCTTGTCATTGTCTGCCTATGACTACTCCATCAAGTACAAGAGTACTTCAGCACATGGCAATGTTGATGGATTGTCTCGACTACCTACATGTGGGTCAGACTCTGAAGAACAAGAGCAGCTTCATGAAGAGAATGCGTTCAGTGTTAGACAACTTGAAGCCTTACCAACAACAGTTACTCAACTACAGCAGATGACCCGGAGAGATCGTCTGTTAGGCAAGGTTCTACGTTATACCAAGAGTGGTTGGCCTGCTACTGTGTCAGAGGCTCTTAAACCTTATCAACGTCGTCAGGATGAAATCTCAACTGAGGATGACTGTTTGCTATGGGGTTCAAGAGTCATTGTTCCACTTTCACTACAAGAAAGTATTCTGCAAGAGCTACACACCCAACACTTTGGTATCTCCAGGCTGAAAGCGATTGCCCGAAGTCATGTTTGGTGGCCGAAATTGGATCAGGCCTTGGAGAAGATGGTGGGAAGCTGTTCCAATTGTCAAGCTGTAAGGAATAATCCACCTGCAGCACCGCTTCATCCCTGGGCAGGGCCTTCTCACCCTTGGCAAAGAGTACATGTTGACTTTGCAGGGCCCCTCCGTGGTCAGACGTATCTCATTGTGGTTGATGCTTTTTCCAAGTGGCCAGAAGTGATACCAATGCATTCAACAACAGCAGCAACCACTATTCGAGAACTCCGAAAACTCTTCTCTGCATATGGTCTGCCGGAGCAACTGGTGTCTGACAACGGGCCTCAGTTTACTTCCTCTGACTTCGCTATGTTCCTCAAGCAGAATGGAGTGAAACATGTTCGATCTGCTCCCTATCACCCCTCCTCAAACGGTGCAGCTGAACGCTTTGTGCAGACATTCAAAAGAGCAATGAAACAGAATGAATTACATGGAGTACCTTCACAGAAACAACTTCCTGCTTTTCTACTTTCATACCGAACTGCACCTCATGCCACTACAGGACAATCTCCTTGTCTACTATTCCTCAACCGGCAGGTTCGCACACGGCTGGATCTCTTCCACCCCAACCTCCGAGAACATGTATCAGGAAAGCAACTGATGCAGAAACACTACCATGATCAACATGCCCACAGTCGCGAGTTGTACCTTGGTCAGCGAGTAATGGCTCAAGGTCCTCCTCCACAACTACATTGGCTTCCTGGAACTATCGTTCAACAGACAGGCCCAGTCTCATATGTGATCAAGATCACTGATGGTCGACTGTGGAAAAGACATGCTGATCAGATTCGAGGAATGCTAGACAGCCCAGATAACTCCTCAACTCCAACCATCGTGGAACAGCCACCGGTACCTGTGAGTGACTCTCGAACACCATCTACTTCACCTAAGTCATCTACTCCACCTAAGTCAGCAACCATTGACGATCGTACCACTGTTCCTCCTACATCACCATCTGTGTCCACCTCGACAGATCAGTCCTCTCAGGAAGACTCCGCTCAACCTCGCTATCCAGTACGAGTTCGTGGACCTCCTAAAAGACTAACGTATGATTCCTCCTTCAAGTCCTCTTTATAGGGAAGGAGAAAGTGTGATGACTGACAAGATTGAACTACATGGACTATTGTCTCTTAGTCATGTGTCTTGTGTATTGTATCATGTAGCCCTTGATTCATGCTCTCATTGTGTAGCTACACTAGTACTTCCTCTTCCTGTCACCTTGTTGTATATCAGACTGTCAGTACTCAGTGTGTGCAGATTTGCTAATATCAATTCTCATAATATACTTCTGAGTATATCACATTGGCGACGAGGATGGCTACTCCAAAGTATAGTCTTATGGACCGCTTTGACTCAGATACAGAGAGTATTGAAAGCTACTTGGAGCGAGTCGCAATTTATTTCAGAGCTAACAGAGTAGAGGAAAGAAACCAAGTGGACGTTTTCCTTAGCCTATTGAGCAGCAAGACGTACTCACTGCTACGGGACCTTGTAGCTCCTGAGAAGCCAGGTGACAAGACGTTCGATTCGCCGAGTTGTCCGACACTTTGACAAAGCACTTCCAACCTAAGAGGAAGGTGATATCCGAACGTTTTAGGTTCCACAAGAGAACACAAGCAGTAGGAGAAAGCGTGATTGATTTCGTTGCTGAACTTCGCAAGTTGTCCAAGTTTTGCAAGTTCGAGGCTCACCTGGATCAAGCCCTCCGCGACCAGTTCGTGAGTGGTCTCCGCAACGGAAATATCCAAAAGCATTTGCTCACCGAGCCAGTAGCAAAAAGCTTAAACGGTACCAACCAAAAGAAAAGACAAACATCATAAGTTATTAGATTAAATTAGATAGATAGCCACGAATATCTCTCTTGAAAACAGAGAGGGATGAAGCGGAGACAATCTCAGCAGGTAATTTGTTCCATAGTTTAACAGTGTCCGGGGAAAAAGGAGGAGTCATAAGCAAGACATGTCTTAGCATTGAGTCAACAACTATAACCTATGTTCTTCAGTTTCTGTAGACAGTCTTTTGTTAGCCCTTTCACAAAGGTGTGAAAGTCTGTTTGCTCAATTATTTGTAATGGAGAGTAAATACAGCGCTGGATTATATGGGCCGAGTAGCAGTGGTGTCTCTCTTCAAGTTCACGCTGTCTGCGCTTCCTCTCCCGCGCCAAAGCCCTGGTTCTTGCTGCAGCGTCAGTCACAGTATCGCTGATGAGGGCGCCGGGTGCATCATGATTCATGGAAAAGCGTCGAGTCGTCCATTTTGCAGTCGAGTTATGAAAGAACGTTAAGTAGTTATGAAAGAACTGCAATCCCGGGGCCTTGCAATTGCTGCCCTCGTGGGCCTCGCATACAATACTACAGTATGGGCCTCGCCATATGGATTGAAAGGACAAACGCTACCCCGTGACAGATAGATAGCCAGATAGATACATTCCCCGCCGCGTGGGCCATTGTGCCAATCAATGTGGGGCTCGCTCAGGCTCGCCCCAATTATTGTCTAGTTCTAGAAAGTCTTAGATTGTGTCTAAAATCAGTTATTTTTCTGTATCTTTCTAGAACTGTCTTGACCTTCAAGATGCATTTAATACTAGGCATTAAATTATAACGACTAGGTACTAGGCTAGTAATTATGCTTGCTAACTATTCATCAATTTTCTACTTCTGATTCTCATTGTACTTCTTGTCTTTGCTGGTATTTATCTGATTGCACTTAACATGTGCTATTATTTCGCTGGCGGTACGATTTACAACAGACAGTTATATACTAAGCTCATTGCAGTTAGATTTGTGGAGACTTAAGATATTTACTCTTCCTGTACACAAAGATCAACGTGTAATTGTTATGTAACAACAAACAGATACATGAAGTCAGTAATAATTATTTACAGAAACACACTTTATATCTGCTAATCATGCATGCAGTTTGCAAGGTGAATGGAACACGTATGTAGCGACAACCTTTTGACAGTTAACTTTTTGTGACCTTAAAGCAATAAGTAATATTGATCAATTCTCATCACAATTTTATGTCCTACATAACATACACACCCACAGAGTGAAAGACTAATTATCCTGATCAACATCTGCTCTGTAATAGAAACAAGTACACATTAATTATGTAGGTCAGATTTCAAGTGAGGCTCACTCAGGCTCCCCCTTATTACAAGGGTTTCCAAATTGCAAATTTGCTGAATGCAATTTTGTGAATTGGCATTTCTGCAACCTGAATTGCAAATTTGCTGAGTAAGCGATTTTGTACTTTTGCAACCCAAAATAGCAAATTTGCTGACAAGGCATTTTTTTAATTTGTAAATCTGCTGCAAGTAGAAATGTCAGAATAGCAGTTTTCAATGGCTTATTTGAGAGAAAACTGCATGAAAAAGCGAATTTGCAAGTAGAAATGTTGTCAGAATAGCAGTTTTCAATGGCTTGTCACTCGAAAAGTGGTTGGCCACTTTTGACCACTGATCCATCCACCTTCTTGGTAGTGGCGTGTAGACCAGAAGCGTCAATCTTGTGTCCCAAGTATTCAACGGAATCTTTGAGAAATTCACACTTGGACTTCTTGACTCGCACACCTCTTCTGGAGAACTGTTTCTAAGTTCTGTAAATGTTCCTCTCGCGTGCTGCCAGTCACCAGAATATCATCAAGGTAGCAACAGGTGCGAGGAATGCCTTGAAGAATCGTGTCCATCGTTCTTTGGAAGATGGCCGGTGCGGAGGCGATGCCAAAGGGTAGACGAGTATAACGATAGAGACCTTGATGGGTGTTAATCGTTACGCACTCTCTTGATGACTCGTCTAACTGGAGTTGTTGATAGGCATGAGATAGGTCAATCTTAGAGAATTGACATCCACCTGCAAGGGAGGCAAACAAATCAGTAGGATTGGGCAATGGGTATTTGTCAACATCTAGCTGGGGGGTGACGGTTTGCTTGTAATCCCCACATAGTCGGATACTGCCGTCAGCCTTTGGTACAACAACCACTGGTGTAGCCCAATTACTGTGAGAAACCTTTTCAAGGATCCCAGCTGTCTCCAGGCGATCCAACTCCTTCCCCAAGGCTTCTTTGAGAGCAAAAGGGAATGTACTGAATTTACTGAATTTGAGTGGCAAACAATAAACTGGCCTACTGAGTTGTGAGAGATTGATGAAGTGAGTTTACAATAGCTTATAGTCCTTGTCCGTTGATGGATCTTCAGTATACTGTTCAGTATTGTCTTCAAACCGTGTGATCCACTTCTGAGTAGTTGGATCCTTTCCTATTATTATTCCCTTGTACCATTCACCATCATCGAAATAAACCTTGACAGTTCTGCCAAAGAAACTGAGGGGTGCACGTGATTTTCCTATTTATACAAAGTATTGAAGTAATCATCATAGGCATGCACCTATTAAGAATGGTACCTTTTGTCGACGTCTGTTTTGACTTTCTCTGCCTTGATGTACCTAACAATTATTTATTGTAGTTATTGTTATAGACTATCATTAAGTGCATGCTCTAACCTTTGTTCTCTTTGCTGACAAAGTCATCATTGTAGCAGCTAATACACATGCGTTTGTTATAGCTGTGTGGAAGCTTCTCACAACATTCATGATATTATTATGCAAGGATCGAGCCCCACCCCATGCGTGCATGCATGGCTACTAGCAAATTCACAGTTTATATTAATTATAGACTATAGTAATGACAGATAATAGTTTTATGCAGAGTTGATCGAAGACTGGACCAGTGAAGTTGTGACTCAGCTAGCTGTGACACACCATACATAAATCGTTCCATTCTAATGCTTCCTTGTCAACTTGGGTTAGGTGGGTGGAGCCAAGAACAGTGCAGATCTGCATAGAGTGTAGAATAATGCACTGTACATAAAATTGTCCCATAAGAGTGTTTCATGATCTATCTTATATGGGGCCTTTTTATGTAGGTGGGTGGAGCCTAGAACTGCATTCATTGTAGTCAAACATGCACTGTACATAAAATTGTCCCATAAGAGTGTTTCATGATCTATCTTATATGGGACCTTTTTATGTAGGTGGGTGGAGCATGGGTTGAATCCTTAATCACAATTGAGTAATTGTACATAAAAAAGTCCCATATAAAGGAGGCACTGTACATAAAACAGTCCCATATATATTAGGGAGCAGAGTACATAAAAAGGTCCCATATAATATAGGAACTTTTGTACATAAAAAGGTCCCATAATACTAGGGATCAGATGTACATAAAAAAGACCCATAATAACTAGGGATCTTACTATAAAAAATGTATTCTTCTACCAACCCCAAAACTTGGACAACTTGCGAAGTTCAGCAACGAAGTCAATCACACTTTCTCCTACTGCTTGTGTTCTCTTGTGGAACCTAAAACGTTCGGATATCACCTTCCTCTTAGGTTGGAAGTGCTTTGTCAAAGTGTCGGACAACTCGGCGAACGTCCTGTCACCTGGCTTCTCAGGAGCTACAAGGTCCCGTAGCAGTGAGTACGTCTTGCTGCTCAATAGGCTAAGGAAAACGTCCACTTGGTTTCTTTCCTCTACTCTGTTAGCTCTGAAATAAATTGCGACTCGCTCCAAGTAGCTTTCAATACTCTCTGTATCTGAGTCAAAGCGGTCCATAAGACTATACTTTGGAGTAGCCATCCTCGTCGCCAATGTGATATACTCAGAAGTATATTATGAGAATTGATATTAGCAAATCTGAACACACTAAGTACTGACAGTCTGATATACAACAAGGTGACAGGAAGAGGAAGTACTAGTGTAGCTACACAATGAGAGCATGAATCAAGGGCTACATGATACAATACACAAGACACATGACTAAGAGACAATAGTCCATGTAGTTCCATCTTGTCAGTCATCACAGTAAGTGATATAAAGGAGCAAGAACAGAAGAAAGATTGGGGAGGTACTTACTATAGTAAGAGAGTAATCCCAGATATGACTTCACCTGTCGAACATTCTGAGGAGTAGGTGCATTCTTGATGGCGTCTACCTTGTGTGGGAGAGGGTGAACTCCATCGGCATCTATTCGGTGGCCCAAAAATGACACCGAGGGAACCCCAAACTGACATTTAGCCTGTTGAGCTCGTAGTCCAGCTTCTTCTAGTCGAGAGAGTACCGCCTCCAACCTTCTTGCGTGCTCGTCGTCATTTGAACCAGCGATCAATACATCATCAATATAGACAATGACTCTCTCTAACCCTTGTAGTAGGTTCTCCATGACACGCTGGAAAATTCCTGGTGCCGAGCTGATTCCAAATGGGAGACGGGTATAACGAAATAATCCCTTGTGAGTGTTGATCACCACAACCTTGCGTGAATTTTCTTCTAGAGGAACTTGTTGGTACGCTTGCGATAAGTCGATCTTCGAGAACACCTTTCCTCCTCCCAAAGAAGTGAACAGATCGTCGACTTTGGGGATGGGGTATCGGTCCAGCCTTGCAACAGGATTGACGGTCTGTTTAAAATCACCACATATCCTCACAGACTTCTTGTCCTTTTTTAGTACAGGGACAATGCCGGGGGGATGCCCATTCCGAAAACTCTACTGCTTCTAGTGTGCCTTCATGCACTAGCCTGTCAAGTTCTTTCTCGACCAGGTCTCGATATGCATACGGAACTGAGCGGGCTTTGGAGAATTTAGGAGTAGCCGATTCCTCTAGTTCTATTCTTGCTTGGTAGCCTTTCAATGCTCCTAGTCCACTCTGAAATACAGCACTATGTGAGTCAAGTAATATTTGGATTGTGGATGGTCCAGGCTTGACAAGGTTGATCTGGTGCCAGTTTAGCTTGATGTTTTTAAGCCAATTCCTGCCAATTAGCGATGGACCCCCCCCCCCCCCCGTATACCCTTGACCACTAGGAGGAGCTTCCAAGAACTTCCAGAGCTTCACCAGAATAAGTGCACAACTTGACAATGCTCTTGTCTAGCCCCCTGTCTGGCCTCAGCTCTTGGTAAGTGGTTTCAGACACCAGGGAATATGTTGCACCAGTATCAATTTCCATGGAAACAGTGAGTTTGTCCAGCATCAGGCTCACTCGGAAAGGTGGAACACGTGTTAGCTGGCCTTGAGTAACGATTCCAATTATTAAGTTCAGTTATTAAAAGATTTCCCGGCAAATCTGACTTAGTGAGATGGCACTTCGCTTTCGCTGCCACAAAAAGGAACGCTCCCCAGCTTGGTATACATCGTTCGATAGCTATTTTACTCCTCTTTCTTACGGAGGGACTTTCGCGTCAATAAGATGTGTTGTAACTTAGCAAATTAGTGAAAAGATTGAACTAATTCCTCCTAGGTTGGTTTGGATTTACAATGAAGCCGATTTTGACAGAGCCTGTGAGCTGATTGATGAGTTTAACTGGAACGATGTGCTGTCTGATAATGTGGATTCTTTGACTTCTCTATGGTCACAATCTTTTCTAGAGATAATGAAAATTTGTGTTCCTCAACGTTCTCTCAAATTACAGAAAAGCCTGCCTTGGATTACAGGAGACATTGTTGGCCTCATTAAAGAACGCAACTTTCATTTTTTAAAAGCTAAGAAGTCCAATGATCCGATTCATTTTGCACTATACAAATCTTTACGAAACCAGATTGTTGGCTTACTCCGAGTAGCCAAAAAGGATTTTTTCAATTCCTTGGCACCTACAAATAGTAAGCAGTTTTGGAAAACCATAAAAATGATTAATAAAGAGCAATCACAAATTCCTTCTTTATCTTACGACAATCTTGAGGCCGTCACCCCCAAAGAAAAGGCTGACATGTTGAATTCTTTTTTCTCATTGTGCTGGAACTATTCTGTTGCTCCTCTACAAAATCACGCTGAAAGTTATTGTGATTTTTCTACTGCTTGTCCAGACTGCTTGCTATGTAGCATTGAGGAGGTTTTGTCCCTAATCAGAGGTCTTGATGTCTCCAAAGCTAGTGGCCCTGATGGTATCTCTGCACATATGCTCAAATCCACTGCCTTAAGCATTGCTCCTTCACTCTGTGTTTTATTTAATACTTCCATATCAATGGGTCACTTTCCGGAAGCATGGAAAAGAGCTAATATCGTTCCAATCTTAAAGTCACAAACTGACAAGGCCAGCCCCTCTGGATATCGACCTATATCACTTCTTCCAATTATTAGTAAGCTGCTTGAGAAACATGTTTACTCTATTGTTTCTGATCACCTGGCTGACAGCCAACCCCTTTCTGATTCTCAGTGGGGGTTTCGTAAAGGTATGTCTACCATTACAGCTGTTTTGTCACTTACTCATGAATGGTTGTCTCTACTTGACCACAACCAGGAAATCTGTTGCATTTTTTTCGATTTTAAGAAGGCCTTTGACAGTATTCCTCATGCCTCGCTTATGGCTAAACTAGAACTGTTACATCTTTCCCCCTTCATTCTTTCATGGCTTGATAGTTATCTGACTAAACGTCAACAACGTGTTGTGATAAATGGTGTTTCTTCTGAGTCAATTACTGTTGTTTCAGGGGTGCCACAAGGTTCTGTCCTGGGTCCTCTTCTATTTCTTATATACATTGATAGCATATCTCAAATTCAACTTTCCAATGATAGTAAACTTGTTATGTATGCTGATGATATACTTCTTCACAAGTCTATAAATGCAACTGATGACTTTTCCTGCCTTCAAAATGATGTCAGTCACATTCAATCCTGGTCCTCTCTTAATGCTTTGACTTTTAATGGTTCAAAGTGCAAGCAAATGTTATTGTCTCGTAAAAAGAAGCCTACTGTTTGCATACCTATGGTTCTAAATGGACAACCTTTACAAATTGTCAAGTCTTTCAAGTATTTGGGTTTAATGATATCTTCAGATCTGGGCTGGAGTACTCACATCCAATACATTTGCAGTAAAGCTAAGAAGATGTTAGGTATCCTTTATAGACAATTCTCAAGCAATGCAACAGAATCCACAATGGTCAAACTTTATCTATCCCAAGTTAGACCACTCTTGGAATATGGTGTTGAGGTGTGGCATCCATATCTCTCTAAGGACACACAGGCTTTAGAAAATGTGCAGAAATTTGCACTTCGCATTTGTTCTAATAACTGGCAAGCTAACTACCATGACTTACTTGAGCATTATAATTTACCTAATTTGGAAAATCGTCGTCTATATCTGTCTTTGTGCACTTTCTTTAAAATCGTACACAAACTTAGTTATTTTCCTGCTTCCCTTATACCATCTCATTTTTCATTCTCTGCTCTCCGTTCTTCTAATCCTCATAATTTCTTTATTCCTTTCTCTCGTACTTATCAGTCTGCCAACTCTTTCATGTTTCGTTCTATTAAATTATGGAATAACCTACCTACAGAAGCTAAACTGTGTACTGACCTTAAGTTATTTAAAAAACTTATTTTACCTTTATTTAGTTAACTTAATTAATTAATTATACCTACCACTACTAGCACGATTTGCTAAATGTGTGTTATTTCTATAAAAAAAAAAAAAAAAAAAAAAAAAAACAAAAAAACTTTGCGTAAAAAAATACTTCTTCAGTAGTTTCGCCCTTAACTGCTACTGTAACAGAGCTGCAAAGTGTGTGCAAAAGACGAAGTAGGTGGATGTGACATACGTTATGATATTGGTTCATGCCTGCGAACTACACAGCAGTAGCGAAATTGGAAGATATCACTTGGGCTGCGTGAAAGTGACTAATTTTCTCGCGTCAACCAGGTTCAACGAAGGCCGTTTGTCAAGTAAACTGGTCTCTATCATGGTCTCAGAGGTCAGTGTATAATTTTCACCGTTGAGAAAATCGACAAAAGGCGAAAAAAGTATTTAAATCCTTGCAGTAGTTCCAATGATAATGGCTAATAGAAAAGCATACTGATGCCGTTTTTTCTATTAAAACGAGTCGGAAAATTTTTAACCAATTCAACTTAGTTGCGAGGCTGTAACTTTGCTCTCCCTAGGCCAATTCCTGCAATTCAAGCAACATTCTGATCGCAGAAGACAGGGCCGTTTAAAGGAGCTCTGGAAAAAGCTTACATCAGGTTTTTAAATTTTCGTCTGGAATCGTTACCTTGAGTGGCGGTGACTGTCTTCAGGTCTACGTAGTCATCCTCCTCTTCTTCCACACTACGCACAGGCGCCGGCTCTGTGGGTTTGCTTCGGCATACACGCTTGATGTGACCAATCTTCCACACTGCATACATTTACTCTTCAAAAATTTGCAACTGTTAGCTAAATGATTAGCAGCTCCACACCTGTAGCACCGTCTTTCTTGTTCAGGAGGTTCTGCTCGACGACCCTGTGACGGCTGATGCACTTTCCCTACTGTTGATGGTGGCTCTGTCTCAGGAGGAGATCCAACTTGCGTCTGGAATCGTTTGGTTTGTAGGGCAGCTGCTTCCATTCCCTGGGCTATTTCTATAGCCTTGTCGAGCTTCAAGTCTGCTTCGGCTAGCAGGCGTTTTTGAGTCGCAGAATCCCGCAGTCCGCATACGAATCGGTCGCGAAGCGCACTGGAGAGGAAACCTTCGAATTTGCAGTTTGTAGCTAGGCGTCGTAACTCAGCGAGGTAAGTAGTGACCGACTCTTGCAATTTCTGGTTGCGCTGGTAGAAAATGAAGCGTTCAGCGATGACGATCGGCTTGGGTTCATAGTGATCGGTCTGCTGCTTAAAAAGAGCTTCCAGAGTGCTATCCTTTGGGTTAGTCGGAGACAGCAGGTCATGAAGTAACTGGTATATGTGAGGCCCAACCGTACTAAGAAAGACTGGAACTTTCTTTGTTTCTTTTACGTCATTCACTTGAAAGTAGAGCTGCACTCTCTCTAAGTACACGCCGATCTTCTCATCCTCTGGCCGAAATTCTTTGAGTTCTCCGAATTTCGCCATTCTCGTCGCCAATATGTTGTATCGTGGAATTGAATTATTGAACCATGAACAGATTATTATTCAATACACAACAGGCGAAAAGACTGACCTATCTACACATACAGAAACTTAAGGGAATCTGTAAAACGCGGAATACGGAATAGCGGAATAACGGAATAGCGGAATAAAAGTGGGCGTGTAAGGTGGGCGTTGCTGATCAAAAATCGACTGTTCAGTTCATGCTACACAACATGGACCATGGACTGGCGCCGTCTCGCTAGAAACTAAACCCAAGACCCTAAAAACGTTCGCCTAACAGCGCCCAGTATGGACCTAACAGCGCCCAGTATTCGCCTAACGGCGCCTAGTATGGACCTAACAGCGCCCAGTATCATTCGCCTAACGGCGCCCAGTATGGACCTAACAGCGCCCAGTATTCGCCTAACGGCGCCTAGTATGGACCTAACAGCGCCCAGTATTCGCCTAACAGCGCCGTTAGGCGAATACTGGGCGCTGTTAGGCGAACGTTTTTAGGGTCTTGGGTTTAGCTGTTAGGTCCATGCTGGGCGCTGTTAGGCGAACGTTTTTAGGGTCTTGGGTTTAGTTTCTAGCGACACTACGCCATAATGGCGCCATTCCAGTCAAATCCATGTTTTGCAGTGTCCTGTCACTGGAGTTTTGGTCCGGGTAAAATCGGTCCGGGCGGACCATTTTTACCGTGGAAGTTTTGGTCCGGCGGACCAAAATTACCGGGTAGGTATAAAACGCGGAACGTGGAATGGAATGGAACGCGGAATGGAATATGGAATGGAACGTCAAACAGTAAAGAAAACAGCCAAATTTCGAATCAGAGGTTAAACTCACTAACTATACAGGCAGAGTTTAGTCTAACAGCGCACACTGATCTTTACGCTGGAACTAAGTTAACGTTCTAACCGCGGTTCTAACAACAGCCTTGCTGTAAACATAGTGGGTGTGCATACTGCACACCCACAGCCACACCCCCTTGTTGCACCGGCGTACATGCTGTGCGGTGCCTGGATACAAACAACGGTTATCAGTCATGCTATGGTGATCTAAGCTAAAGGTAGAGTTTCTCTCAGTCATAAAGAGAGCTAGTGATTCCTGTGAACTCGATTCAGTAGTCTGCGCACGATGAGCCTGAGCGAGTAGCACGTGACCTAAACGCTAGTCAGAATGAGGGCTACACTGCAGAACAAAGATCAGATTACGTTGGGCAATTCTACCTATAGATGTAGAAGTAAGCTCTAGGCTATCATTCAAGCTGAACAAGTCATATCAAGTGTCCTTCGGGTTTTTTACCGTTTGGCGTTCCATTCCATATTCCATTCCACCGTTCCATTCCATTCCACGTTCCGCGTTTTATACCTACCCAAAATTACCGGTAAAAATGGTCCGCCATTGGAAGTATCTGTCCGGCCAGTCCGCGCCACTCACGCAAGTGAATCACAAAGCTTCCAGGCATTTCTATGGCATAAGAAGCTTCCAAGCATTAGCTTCCAAACAGCTAATGCTTCCAGGCAGGGCCAGGCATTTTAATCAAGAAGACTCTCTCAGCTCCTGGAAAAGTTCTTGTCCTCTTTTAATCCTTCTCAGCCCTGTACATTTCATTTCTACTGTCCCTGTGGCAACTGCTTTTCAAGTCATCATTGTCACTAATATTTCTACTATAATATCTACTAGTTTATTCCTGGCTGCTAGTCTCAGGCTAGTTGTCCATCAGTACACTCTTGAACTTTGGTCCTACATTAGCTCCTGTGTTGTATTGTAAGTTGTAATAATAATAATGAAGAGTAAAACCCTAGCTTGATCGTAGGCAACACTTTCAGGCGTCCTACGAAGACTTTAGCTAGATCGGTGATAAATTATTCATGATAACAGACTTCACATTCGATCAATTGAATTTTGTGAAGTACAACATCATTGTTTATAATAATATGGCAAAAAATTGAAACTGCGGAAAAATTATCAAGATCAAAACAGTACATTGAACTACCTAATATGCACAGCAAAGAGAGCAAAACCATTGCTTAGGCTTAGTAGTTGAAGTAAACACGCACAAGTCTTTGTGGTACCAAAGTTTACACTGGTTGCACTTGATCATTTCTTCGCTGAAATGATCTGGCATTCGGCAACTGCAAAAAACTTGAATATGGTAGCTCTTCCTCACAGCACTTCTTCTCTCTCTTCCTTTTTTTGCAGTGGGAAAGTCGGATAGCTGACTAGCCACCAAGCATTGACGGAGATGTTCCCTCATTTCAGATTGCTTGAACTTGAACGAACTAGGGTGGCAGCCACTGGCCAAAACTCCTGCAAAAGCAATTGCAAATAAGCCGCAGTCAGACCCACCCTCTTGTTGCTGTGTCGGCCTATACCTGTATAACGTATTAATAAGCTGTAAACAACAAAACATTATCTAATGAAGGGTGAAATTGTAAATTGGGGAGTCGAAATTACCGATAATTGTATTATGGTAGAAATAACACATAATTCAAGGAGACCACCCTCTGAGCAGAGGGGAATTCGGAGAGAATGTTACAATAACATCTCGGTTTTTGACGACAATTGAATGCTATCGGGATCTTTTCGATCAAAACTTAGATGCAAAGTGATAAGCAAATATGTATTATAACATACCTCACTGTAATGACATCTTGGTCTGTGTGCAAGAGAGCTTCTATCTGACTCTGCAATTCTTTGCTCAATTCTTTGGTCTCTATAAACAGTGAGTCAAACACATCCACTTCAGCTTGCTGACATCCAATTGTTGATATCGTCACCCAGTGAGCTTGGCCATCATGTAAAACTTGGACGAATTCTCCTTGCATCACGTCAAAGGCTAACGTCATTCCTAGAGCAACATCTTGTAGACCTTGAATGTGGGGATAAGCCTGCTTGATCAGCAGCTGACTAGCATTAACTAAGGAATCATTCAGCCATCTTCCATGAGTCAGAACCTGCTCGTCTTTAACTGTTAGGTTTGACACCCAATGTGCATGTGATGGTGGTTCCGGTGATGGTGTTTTGTAGGTGTCAAGGTCAACGATGGATGCTTCAAAATCTGATTCACATCGTTTCCTCTTTCTGGCACAACTTCTTTGCTTCAAGGCAAGGGCGGTTACGTTGCTGGTGTGTGTTGGTACTATTCGTGTATTCAAGGCCTTAATGACAAAGACAAAGAAAAAATTATTATTTTGTTATGAAAAAAATTGCTTACTTCAGAGATGAGAATGGTACATGTGCTAGTATCGACAGCGATATTGGGTTCTAATTTGGCAATTGGTGAAGGGTGAAGATCAGGTATGAGATATGGGAAGAGCTCTCTTTTACATGACGAGTCACAGACTGAACTATTAGTAAAGGGTGCCTAAATCAACAATAAACAATTAAGTGGTGCTACGCGTAAATGTAAATTATACCTGAAATGACATCGAAGATTCAAATGATGGATGTCTTGTTATGAATGGAGGGGTGGAAGGATGTGGTTGCTACAATAAAAGGAGAAACAAGTTTAATTGAGCACACACAACATTAGTCGAGGGTAACAATAGCATTATGTTAAACATAAGTGTTGACTTACCGCAGCAACAGAAGGCAGTGATGGAGATCCGGCAAAAGTAAGCTGACCAGAAGAAGTGGCGAGATTATTGCCAGTATGAATTTTGATGTTTCTGCTTGCATCAGTGTTCCCAGTCTTAGCGTGAGTCTTAGATAGAGTGTTGCCAGTCTTAGCATCAGTGTTGCCGGTCTTAGCGTGAGTATTGCCGGTCTTAGCGAGAGTGTTGCCGGTCTTAGCGATCTTAGCTTGAGTGCTGCTGGTCTTAGCGAGAGTGTTGCCAGTCTTAGCGAGAGTGTTGCCGGTCTTAGCGAGAGTGTTGCCGGTCTTAGCGAGAGTGTTGCCGGTCTTAGCGATCTTAGCGATCTTAGCTTGAGTGTTGCCGGTCTTAGCGATCTTAGCGATCTTAGCTTGAGTGTTGCCGGTCTTAGCGAGAGTGTTGCCGGTAAGCAGACTGTCGATGGTTGAGGTGAACTGCAAAGGAGGAGGCAGCGGAGGGATAGAGAAATCTTCAAAGCTTACTCTTGCCTGCAGAGAAAAAAGCAATAAAGTAACATTTTAGAAACCATAATTATCTGCTTTAGCCATGGCAGGAATTACTCACAATAGTGATGTAACAATTAATGATAAAGGAACAAAATCTATGCCATAATATGTACGACAGTAATGTTAACATGAAAAAGTAGTTATTTGAACCTGAAGTGCAATCAAAGTATCATCATCTGTGTCATTCAGTGGTTCACGAAGGGGACTCAAGAAATCATCATCATCATCGTCTTCATCTGTGTCATACTGCGGGTCATGAAGGGGACTCAAGAAATCGTCATTTGTAGCCTGTATAGAGTAGAAGTAACAAAAATTAAGCAGTGCTACAGTAAATATTGCTAGTACTCACAGAATTGCCTTGCTTGTATGGCTTGATGTGTGCACCGGTCGCCTTTAGCACATTCGTCCCATCTTGTGAAGTGAGCTGGTATACACCTCGAGTGAGAACAGCTGATATAACGAATGGACCAACGTATCGCTCATCCAGTTTCCCGCCCTTTCTCTTCTTCCGCTTGAAATCTTTCTTCAAAACCAGCTGGCCTTTCTTGAAGAGATCGGGGTTGCTGTGCTTCTTGTCAAAAGCTAATTTCTGCTTTTCTTGTGCCTTTTTGATATTTGCTTTTGCTGTGTCCAATTGAGCAGTCCATATTCGTTGAAGTTCATCCTGATCTGGGTCTTGAAGGTTAGCGTATTTTACAGCTACCTCCTCACTGCTGGCTTTACGCACATTGATGTCAATGGGTAATGTTGCTTGCCGATTGAACATCAGCTGGAATGGTGTAAACCCAGAAGATTCGTGGCGAGATGTATTGTATGCAAACACACAGTTGTCCAAGTAGGTGGCCCACTCCTCCTTCTTCTTGTAGCAATACTTCACTAACATCCGCTGCATTGTTTGGTTCCATCGCTCCACCAATCCATTAGCCTATATAATAATGATTTAAAGTGTTATAATCACGCACGTCAGTAAATTGAGCTATTTTCACCTGTGGATGATAGGGAGTTGTTAGTCGCCTTTTTATGCCAAGAAGATTAGCCAATCTTTTATCGAGCTTGTTGTCAAACTCTCTTCCATTGTCGGAAATGATGACATTGGGAAGACCCATACGCATGAATACCTATAGAAAGCAATGATGCAAATATAATTATTTATGCACATGTTTACAAACTTTGAACAGACACGTGGCTACAGACGATGCCTCCTTGTTGGTAGTTGGGACTGCCTCGACCCACTTGGTGAAGTAGTCCGTGATTGTTAATATGTAGAGGCTCCCATCAGTGGCAGGTGGCGAAATGGGTCCGACAAAGTCAATACCCAACATGTGCCATGGAGCCTTTACAGCAATCGGATTCAACTGTGGTGTGCCTGTTGTTAACTTTCTGTTCATCCTTTGACAGACATCACAAGCTGATAACTGCAATAAATGACAAAAAATGTTGCAAGCATGGATTATACAATGTAGTAGAACCAACAGTCACACAGTAAACTGGACAAGTATCATTATACAATTGATCGTACTCGCTTTTCTCTTGCAGGCGAGTAAGCAAATAATGCTATCCAACGAACAAATATGCCCACGGCCAAGCATGATAATTCTCAATGCACATTATAGTTAACATACCATATCTGTAACATCTTTTAGCAACCCATGCCACATGAACCGTTCTTTAATGCGATGAATGGTTCGGGTTCGCCCCAAGTGTCCAGCAGTACTGTCGACATGACAGGCACGCAATATTTTTTGCCTCTCGGTGATGTTTTGGATGTACCGCAGCAGAACATCTCCCTACATTGGTGAATTATGAAATATTTAGCTTATAATTCATTTTGATAAATCCTTGACTTACTCTCCCTTTAATCTTGTGCTTGTAAAAAAGCTCTCCGTCAATAACAGCAAACTTCTTCGCCTTCCGTCTAATCGTTCTTTTTCTGCTGTCGCTGCATCCCTCGGGATATGACTGGTTTACAGCATATTGATAGGCTAGTTCGACAAGATCATCGTCAATCTCCTCATCACCGCTTCCATTCAATATCCAAGTTGTCTTGACTGGCGCTTCTGCCATTGCGGATCGATGTCTTCTGACAGCGCACTACAGATTCCGGTGTAGATCTAGCCGAGGATCTAGCTAAACTCCAGGCCTTGTGAACATAGGGTCTACACGTGTTCAAGTGCCTGAGCAGGCAACGCCAAATGGTAGAACTGTTCTGATTGGTCACATAGCTCTGTAGCAGCTATTGACGACGACGCTTTCTTCTGATTGGTCGAATCTCAGCCCTGCTTGCGAGCCGGCTTGTTAGCAGCAGCTGTTGCTGATGACAGACTGGCCGGAAAAAATGGTCCTATACCCGGACCATAATTTCCAGAGTCGGACCAATTTTTCCAGGAAAATTTGGTCCGGGCGGACCAATTTTACCGGTAATTTTGGTCCGCCGGACCGAAATTTCCGCGGACCAAAATTTCCGTGACAGTCCCAGTGCGAGACTGACCAGTTGTTTACATTAATTTTTGATCAGCAACGCCCACCTTACAGCCGCACGACACTCACTCAGAAATCTACTCGTGACGACCGTATGGTTCTTGTGTAAACTTCCTTGGTTCTGGCAAGTAGTCATAAAATGTGTAGCACTAGATACTGGGAAGGTCAGCACTTCAATAAATAGAATAGAGCTGTAAAATACAAAGTGTGGATATACTGCTATCGTCGTCTAAAGTACATTAATTATTACGCGTGTATTCCCGCTATCGGCCCTAAAGAGTTATTTACAACTTTAAAATCCACATAATCATTGAAAGCAAGACGAGAAAGAGCACTGTTGAAAGTGAGGCTGCCAATGGGTACACCAGTGGGCACCCATTCCAACTTTCTTGGGTCTAGTCAGTGCAGCGCATCACCATTGTCTTTTCTGAATGGACACATTCTGCCGAAGACTTCCTTCAAAAGGACAAAGGTGCTTTCTAGAACGTCAAAGTCGGGACATCAGCTGCTAAATCGGGACAAAGTAGGGAAATCAAATGGAAAATCTGGACAAAAGTTTTTGTCGATAGAAAACTAAAGCCTGAAACAAGAGAAATAAGCGGTCGCGCGCAATCGAAAAATTCTACAGCTTCCCGGTGGTCCTAACAGACGACGAAAATACCGAAACGGAGTAGATTGATCCCTCGGCTCTTGTGGTTTTAACGCTCAAATCGTCGTGAGAGGCTTAGTTTCAGATATATGGAGCCACAAAGATTACATTAGCGGCAACCTCCAACAACGCAATGATACACCATAAGTCCGCCCCCCTGAGTATTTTCACCCAATGACCGGCCCCTTGAGGGATTTCCACCTTAAGTCCGCCCCCTTCTACTATGCATAATCTACTGTCTAAACTACTTTGCTAAGATGTTGAGCGGCCCACGGTTCTACATGGAAAGCAGCAGTTTTTCTAATTGATATTCATTCCAATGCAGTATTCACACTGGCGTAGAATTTTGTAGAGTGACTCAACACTTCCAAAAGCAGATTTGTTCCACTCTACTATGCATAATCTACTGTCTAAACTACTTTGCTAAGATGTTGAGCGGCCCACGGTTCTACATGGAAAGCAGCAGTTTTTCTAATTGATATTCATTCCAATGCAATTTGCAATGCAGTATTCACACTGGCGTAGAATTTTGTAGAGAGTCTCAACACTTCCAAAAGCAGATTTGTTCCACTCTACTGTGCATAATCTACGGTCTAAACTACTTTGCTAAGATGTTGAGCGGCCACCGGTTCTACATGGAAAGCAACAGTGCTTCTAATTGATATTCATTCCAATGCAATTTGCGATGCGGTATTCACACTGGCGTAGAATTTTGTAGAGTGACTCATCACTTCCAAAAGCAGATTTGTTCCACTCTACTGTTCATAATCTATTGTCTAAACTACTTTACTTAGATGTTGAGCGGCCCACGGTTCTACATGGAAAGCAACAGTGCTTCTAATTGATATTCATTCCAATGCAATTTGCAATGCAGTATAAAGATTGGCATAGAACTAATTACTTTGTTGATTGACTTTACTATGCATAATCTATTGTCTTAACTAGTTTGCAAAGACTATAAACATGTCCCATGTATATGTCCCTATCTTGTTTTCTGTTCCAATTTGGTGTCTGCTATTATTCCGGAAGGAAAGTGCGTACGATGGTTAAACAACGTGACGCTATAGACAAACTCATGCTCTTTCATTCCCCATTAGTCCCCGCCCATTCCCCATTAACAATGTAATCCATAGTCTCAAATACATTGATTCTTAGAACTGCATGACATCTTAGCATAGCAATTTATTGGACAGATTTGAAAGTATTTACTGAGAATTTGTATGTTTCTATCTCTTGTTTCTATAATATTAAGCATCAGTTTCTGAATCTGTTCCAGTGTCTAGACTTTGAGATCTCAATAAAATTAATGAGCATCTTCTAAGCACACCTTGTACTCTACGAAATTATTGATCACTTTAATTTGCAACTACATCTTTCCCAAATTTCATTTTGTGTCAAAAGTTATTAATAAGCGAAACAGAGATATTTTGAACCAATTTTGAGCTAGAAAAATTACTTTGCAGATAATAAAATTAATATTCCAGCATTGTTCGCTCTGCAGTACATCTAGAAATGAATGCAGCCAAATCTTCAGAGCAATTATCATTTTTAAATTGGTTAAATTGTCAGTTCATTATTCTGTGCATGCATATGGTGGAAAGCTACCTAGTTTGAAGTCAAAAAATATCTAAAAATACGAAGTGGGTGTGGTCACGCGGCACGGCGCATGGCGGTTCGGATGAGGTACAGTGTTGCTAACTGGTCCAGTCATGTAGTGGAATATCATCCAAGGTGCTGGATATAACTCTCTAATGCACTGTGGTAGTGTTATCGCCTGTAGCTGTATACTGCATGACAACCCTGATGACCAGACATCAAGATGGCTGTCGGAGAGCACTAGATACCCACAGGTCTGCAGCTAGTGGCACGTGATACCCTGAACCATGTACTTGTCTAGTACGTGACGCTACAGCTGGAGTCACCCGCTGTAGTGAGTGAGATCACATTTGGTAAGTATTCTCGGCCTCATGCCTGCAATGTGAAGAAGGTACGAGTGGAAGGAGGAATGGAGGAGACTAAGATGGTGCTGCTGTATGAAGGGTGAGGCATTGAGACACCAGTATCACGTGACACTGTGTCCAGTATACTGCAGAACAACACGCAAGCTGAGTGTGTGGCACTGCGCCATCATACACCATCAGGGGGTGTGTTCCCATGTCGATATATTAAAATAAGTGAGTGCTGTACATGCATGGATCATAGAGCTCACTGACTACTGTAGTGATGATACCTCTCTCTCCCTCCCTCTCTCTCTCTCTGTCTCTCTCTCCCTCCCTCCCTCCCTCCCTCCCTCTCTCTCTCTCTCTCTCTCTCAGTTCCACTCCAGTCCTGGGGTCAGACTAACTTCAGTATTTGGTATATTGCTCTAGCTGGTGATTCTAATGAACGTGTTATCAAGAATGCAATGTCGTCATTGAAACAGGTTGTTACCGTGAGCAGGAGCGCATAAAAGGAAGGAGCATTCAACTCCAATGCACGCAATGGAAATATCCAAATGTAAACTCCGCCGCGCGCTGTGTGTGGCGCATGTGAGGCTTACTGTCTTCCGTGATTTTCAAGCTGTTTGCTGCGAGCTATGGGTCGTCTTGTAGGCAGAAAAGGTAAGGAAGACAGATTAGCTGGCGATCTGAACACCACGGACGTCAAAGCCACCGACCGGTCAACGGCCGCTTTCCCTAAACTTGCCAAAAAACGCGCATGCGCCGCAGTTTACATTTGGATAAATCGCGGCTAAACGCTCCTTCCTTTTATGCGCTCCTGCCGTGAGCTAGCTGTTATCATGTTCTACTGCAGTATCAAGAGCATGAAGCAGCTCGATTGTGCTTGAAGCACTTGCGTCAGTTAGACTATGATGAAGCATTTAGTGCTCTACAGAAGAAGCTGTGTGTCCAGTTGGAGCACCCTCTGTTGACAGCACTACACTCTGCACTAGTGGACAAGGGAGACTATACTGAAGCTGAGGATATATTAGAGCAGATCACCACTAGTTAGTAATGATGATCACATGATGATCACATGATCATGAGTCATACTACTATAGAGGGACTGATGGATGAGTACATACTGTCCCAACCAATGCAAGGGGTGTGGTCACCATTAGAGGAGTCTAATGTGTGGCCACCAATGCGTGGCGGACATCAGTTATGTGTTGACCACACCCAACAATGCCTCTATATGTTTGGAGGATGGGATGGTAGCCGTGAGCTAGCTGATCTATGGCACTATAGTATAGAGCAGCATCACTGGACCTGTCTTTGCCAAGATACTACACTGGAGGTACTGTTTTAGTGATGGTGTGTGTGTGTGTGTGTGTGTGTGTAGGGAGGGCCATGTGGTCGATCCTGTCACAAGATGTGTCTCGATGTTGACAATCACACACTGTATGTATTGGGACGATATATTGATCAAGAATCAATCACTTCATTGTCTCCTCCTGTAAGCAACCAAAATTATTGTCATTTACATCTTACTCACTCTTTCCCTCCCTCACTCCCTCCTTTCCTCACTCACTCCCTCCCTCCTTCCCTCACAGGGTGACATGTATAGTTATAACATCGCTAGTTCCAAATGGTCATTATTGTCATGTGATACATACGCTGATGGTGGACCTCATCTCATCTTTGATCATCAAGTGAGCTAGTATATACTGGTGTCATCACATATTGTATTGATCTATTATTAGATGTGCTATAATCCTTGTAATAATGCTGTATATGTGTTTGGTGGGCGTGTCCAAACATGTAGTCGTCCTCAGCCAGTATATAGTGGACTATATGTATATTTCACACTGGACAAGCAGTGGGTGTGTCTAAGACCAGACTATAGTGATGGATCGTATCCTGACCTCCTCCTTCCTCGTATGGCCCACTCTATGGTTATCGATATTGTGAGTCATTACAGTAGTCTAGTCTAACTACCATCTTGCCATCAACTATAGAAGCAACAGCGACTTTATGTACTAGGAGGCCAGAGGAACAAACAGCAGCTGAGGTGAGCCTGCAGGGATCATGAGAGAGAGAGAGTTTTATCTTCATGACACACAGTGACCTGTTAGTATATAGTATATCACAAGACCACACCCACATACTGGCCAGTGATCATCAAGGTACCTGCCCATCATCACACTAGCTAGCTTTGTATGTCGTTTAGGAGCAGGGTATACACTGAGGGCGTCAATGGATAGTGATCGTGAAGAGATTGTACTCTTACAGGTAAGTGTGCATGATGTGTGTGTGTGCGTGCATGATGTGTGTGTGTGTGTGTGTGTGCATGATGTGTGTGTGTGTGTGTGTGTGTGTGTGTGCATGATGTGTGTGTGTGTGTGTGTGTGCATGATGTGTGTGTGTGTGTGTGCATGATGTGTGTGTGTGTGCGTGCATGATGTGTGTGCGTGTGTGTGCATGATGTGTGTGTGTGTGTGCATGATGTGTGTGCATGATGTGTGTGCATGATGTGTGTGTGTGCATGATGTGTGTGTGTGCGTGCATGATGTGTGTGCGTGTGTGTGCATGATGTGTGTGTGTGTGTGTGTGTGCATGATGTGTGTGTGTGTGTGTGCATGATGTGTGTGTGTGTGTGTGCATGATGTGTGTGTGTGTGTGTGTGCATGATGTGTGTGTGTGTGTGCATGATGTGTGTGTGTGTGCATGATGTGTGTGCGTGTGTGTGCATGATGTGTGTGTGTGTGTGTGCATGATGTGTGTGTGTGTGTGCATGATGTGTGTGTGTGTGTGTGTGTGCATGATGTGTGTGGTGTGTCTCCCCATGATATTAGGGTATGAAGTCGACTGCTAACAATGACCTATCCACTAACTCTCTCTGGCTCTATAAGATCTCCTCTAACAAGTGGTACTTACTGCTGCATACATTGATTGTCAGCTAACTAACCCCACCCACCATAGGATCAGTGTTGACCAGGACACTTCCTCATCTCTGCCCTTGCCAAGATATGCTCATCAGTTTGTGTATGACACAGCTCGTAAGGTGCATTACATGTTTGGTGGCAATCCTGGTCGCTCTAAGAGTGGTCAAATGAGGTTGGATGATCTATGGAAGCTATCAGTAAGTGACATAGCTTGTATTACCATCATGTGATCATGTGACCATCATGTGATGACCACTGGTTGTGATTAGCTACACCAGTTGACAAGAGACACTGTGTACAATGAGTGTCGCTACAAGTTACGCCAGACAAGGTCAGTTAGCACCTGCTAGCTAGTGATGACTTCTCCACCATCAGATACCATGAGCTGACATGTACCGAACCATCTCGTGCACTGCACTATCTACAGACTGCTATTAGTGAGATCACTGATCACTCTAACACACACCAGAGCCAGCAGTTCCGCAGTCTAGCAACTAGTCTGTTCACTGCTGGAGATGATGGCAGCGCTACCAGCACACGGGAGATCAGAGAGAAGGTAGCGTGAATACATAATGATATAGCACACTTTACTGCTAATATCACAGCTGTTTGATAAGATAGCAAGCTACCTGCCAGCCAATATGGCTGCCCCCAAGAACTCTCTTATTGACTTGATTGACTATTAATAATTATTGTTACAAGAATCCAGTATCTTGAGCAACAACAAGACAACCAATAGCGAAATAAAACAATAATATAGGATAGATAGCCAGTGCTTTACGATCAGAGGGAAGATAGTCAGAGAGAAATCCAAGAGATGCTGAGAGAGAGAGAGAGAGAGAGAGAGTGAGTGAGTAAGTAAGCATTAGTACATTACTCACCAAACACAGACCAGCATAGAGCAATGGCTATCAACACGAGACGTGTGACATGGACTGCCATAGCAGGGAGACCAAGAGACAACAATATACGAGACAGCAACAATGCAAGCAATAATGGCAGCAAACAATAGCCAAGAGTACACACACTTTGGAAGAAGGACCTAGCAATGAACAATAGTGAGTGAGCATTGAGTGAGTGTGTGTGTGTGTGTGTGTGTAACATACACTTTCCCTCTCAGTAGCTGTGCATTGATAGTGACCACGGCTGCTCCGCCCCATACTAGTACAAACACATGTACAAAGTGTATCGCTGGCTCTGAGCTATCTTGAGTGTGAGAGTGAGCATGAAGTAACCTACAGCAACATGCACACATGAGTGATGTGTGTGTGTGTGATGGTGTATATACGTACACTCCCAGTGCTAAGCACAGTAGCAGTGGTCCCCATAGGTCCCCTATAGCAAGATATCACAGGTCATCATCATCATCTATATAGTACTCACAGTCATGTAACAATGACTTGCTCCTCCCAGGGATCAGCACATGACGACACTTGACCAAGATAGCTAACACGTCACGTTTCTACATAACCAGATCACGTGACCACTAGTACAGTACTCATTCCTCACTATAGTGGTCCACACGGGCTCGTCAAGTGTCCCGCTATCCTCCTCCTCTGCACCTGATGGCGAGGCTATCTGCCCGCTCACTACTTCCATTTTTATTAGTGGGTGTGGTCTAATTACAGACCACACCCATCCAGACTAAACATCGCAATGTCACGAGCTCCGTGTAGCTGTGTCCTTCTTGTTCAGCTGCTAGCATGCTGGCTAGTTACTGGATCACCCGTGGATCGGCTGCCTGTAGTTCATAAGAGGAGCGAAGATGGTTCATCTTGCGAAGCTAGTAAAGTGCCGGCTCTATCAACGACTCCAGTAAGCCACCTAACCTAGCTCCATTGATCGTGCTACTATAGCCTAGCTATGTGCGAGTAATGTGTGTGTCTGTGTAGCTTTATGACTTCACTGAGGCCAAGGACGAGCTGCAAGCACTTTGGATCAAGAGAGATGTGAGCCGAAGCCACATAATAGTGTGTCATTATGATCATTGTGTGTTGGCAGGTTCTGTTACTAGTGGCTACGGACACCACCAGTACTACGCTATACATTGGGTGAGACACCAGCAGCATTACTAGGTATTATTGACTACTAACCTACCACAGGACCAGCTCGTCTGCAACTCATCTCTACTCACTGCATAGTGACACATCCTCAATCACTGGTCCAGTACACACATCATCACTCAAGATCACTGTTGGATTAGCGGCCGTGAGTACAACTACTGTGTGATAGTGTGATAGTAGTGATAGTGTGATAGTAGTGATAGTGTGATAGTAGTGATGGTGTGCTAGTAGTGATGGTGTGATAGTTGTGTTGATGTAGGTGATACTGGTGTCAGCTGATAAGAAGACGCTCTATGTTAGCCGTGATAATGCTGTCTCATGGAGTCACTACGCTCTACCAGTCAACTCATTCGAACCTAGTCGTGACCTCACACTAAGCCACACCCACTCAAGCACTATAATGATACACTCCAGAACTGGTCATGTAAGCACACACTTTACCTCATTTCAACAACTTTCTCTTTCTCTCTTGTTATCTAGCTGTATCTATCCAGGGATTATGGTGCATCTTGGAACCATATTGATAGCAATGTTCTTCAGGCTACTCTAGTTCCTGGCGCAAGAGAATATCTATTCTATTCCAAAATATCAAATAACAAAGTTTTTAATCCACTACATCGTGTCGACCTTGAGTCATTGCAGTCTCACTGTGAGTACACATGGCTATAGTATAATGACATGTCTCTCTCTCTACTAGTAATCGATAGTCACTCGTACCTGTACGTTGCCGACAATCGATATCTGTTTGTGTCTCGTCAGAATTATACTGGTAATGATCAGGTTAGTGTGGTTAGTAATGATCAGGTTAGTGTGGTTAGTAATGATCAGGTTAGTGTGGTTAGTAATGATCAGGTTAGTGTGGTTAGTAATGATCAGGTTAGTGTGGTTAGTAATGATCAGGTTAGTGTGGTTAGTAATGATCAGGTTAGTGTGGTTAGTAATGATCAGGTTAGTGTGGTTAGTAATGATCAGGTTAGTGTGGTTAGTAATGATCAGGTTAGTGTGGTTAGTAATGATCAGGTTAGTGTGGTTAGTAATGATCAGGTTAGTGTGGTTAGTAATGATCAGGTTAGTGTGGTTAGTAATGATCAGGTTAGTGTGGTTAGTAATGATCAGGTTAGTGTGGTTAGTAATGATCAGGTTAGTGTGGTTAGTAATGATCAGGTTAGTGTGGTTAGTAATGATCAGGTTAGTGTGGTTAGTAATGATCAGGTTAGTGTGGTTAGTAATGACCATGTTAGTGTGGTTAGTAATGACCATGTTAGCATGGTGCTACTATCATATATTGCTATTATAGACCTCTAAACAGACGAGAAGATTTTATGTGTCTACTAATTTTGATAAGAGTCAGCCAGCGTTCAGTGAGGTTCAGCTACCTGCAGCCAGATGGGAAGATGTGAGTGGGTGCCATGGTGTAATGGTGCCATGGTGTAATGCTAATGTGTTCTCTCTCACAGTATGTTGCTGTTATGGGTACTCATGAGACAGGAGCATTCATCCATATATCTGATCGGCATGGTTAGTGCGTCTCTCATTCTCTCACTCATTATCATACATGGTTCAGATATGGAGAAGGGCAACCTGTATGTATCAGGTGTGTCAGGTAGCCAGTTCACTGTCTCTCTCAAGAACCATCTAGTAGGTCACTATCATAGATTAGCTAGTTATTAACCATGCTATCGTTCGTATAGTTGAAGAGGGTGATATTGAAAATACCATTCTCTGGTAACAGGCTCATCACACTCGATGATTTCTATGAAGTGTTGTCAATGAGAGGTGTCTATATGAGCACACAGGTGGATGATGATGATGGTCAGCCATTGTAGCATGTCTCATGCTGCTCTTGATGCTTGTCATGCTATAGGAGGCAAACACTACTCTGTGATCACATTTGATAATGGTGGACAATGGCAAAGACTCTCTCTCCCATCCTCCGAGACTCATTGCGTTAGTATCTGTCATCATGAGTCGACACTACTGCCATGTCTCCTCTCCATAGATCAACTGCTCTCTTCATGTCCACATCAGCTACAGTAAGCTAGCAGCCGCTGATAGTGGAGGGAGTGGATTCCACACTGGTCCACTGTCCTCTAGTAATGCTCCTGGCATCATTATAGCACATGGTGAGTTGTACTATCACTCATGACACACCCACTCATGACACACCCTCACACACCTCTCACTAGGATCAGTGGGCGTGTCGCGTGAGTACAATGCCAGCAATGCACAGATTGTAGTCTCTGAAGATGGAGGCATGACATGGAAAGTGAGCAGCCATAACACCAACTATTCTTTATAATAATTATCTTTATCTCTCCCTCTCTCTCTCCCTCTCTATCTCTCTTCTCCTTCCCTCTCTTTCTCTCTCCCTCCCTCTCTCTCTCCCTCCTCCTCCTCTCTCTCTCCCTCTTCCTCTCTCTCTCCTTCCCTCTCTTTCTCTCTCCCTCCCTCTCTCTCTCCCTCCTCCTCCTCTCTCTCTCCCTCCTCCTCTCTCTCCCTCACCCTCTCTCTCCCTCCTCCTCCTCTCTCTCTCCCTCCTCCTCTCTCTCTCTCTCCCTCCTCCTCCTCTCCCCTCTCTCTGCAGTTCCCTAATATACCTAAAGGCCAGTATGTATATGGTATAGCTGATTATGGCAATATCATCAGTGTTGTGCCAGATACTCCACACACTCGATTCCTATGGTATGTAGTGCCAGGTACCTTGATGACTTTCATTATCATTGTGTTTATCAACAGGTTCTCCCATGATAGAGGGAGCTGTTTCACTAAAGTTGAGTTTGGTTTCAGTAAGCTGTTTCAGCTATCTCGTGGTCTATTGATGGACCCCAATACCACCAGTCTGTACGGGTTTGTCCTGGGCACGACCGGTACCTCGTCTGACAACAACAAATGGACAGCCATTACACTGAATTTTGGCTCACTACTATCATACCCTTGTGAGCCAGTAGCTATACACAGCTCCCTGCTATACACTCCCTGCTGCTATATATATCTCTCTCTAGGTCATAATGATGACTACACTACCATAGAACAGCCACAGTGTGTACTGGGTTACAAGCACTTATATCAAATCACTAAAGCTCAGTCAATGTATGTGTATTGCTCTTAGTGTGACCACACCCACTCCACTCCTATCATATAGATGTTACAATGAGCACAAACTATCAGTTACTATCAACAAGTGTAACTGCACCAACAGAGACTATGAATGGTACCTCACACACTGACACACCTCACACACTGTCACACCTCACACTGACACACCTCACACACTGACACACCTCACACTGACACACCTCACACACTGACACACCTCACACACTGACACACCTCACACACTGACACACCTCACACACTGTCACACCTCACACACTGACACACCTCACACACTGTCACACCTCACACACTGACACACCTCACACACTGTCACACCTCACACACTCCCCTCTGTGTCTCTAGTGGCTATGGATTCATCTCTCACTGGAGTGACGATGGTGCCATCTCATGCACCAAGGACCCTCAGTTCAGTCTGGCCAAAGTGTGTCCACCAGGAGCTACCTCTTACCTGCAGAGCAACACAGGGTAAGACATGATGGCGGCACCTTCATCTCTCCTCCTCTTGCCATGCAGTCTACAGCTGATAGCCGGTGATCAATGTGTACCAACAGATGATAGCAACAAGAAGCTAGCAAAGACCACTCATCAATGCACAGGGCATGAGAGTGATAGCGGGATATCAGTTGATATGGTCAGTATATTGCTGTCATTAGCTGGCTACTCACTCACTCTACTATAGGGCAGTGCTACTGGCCGGATCATAGGTGGTCTGATATTGTTGCTAGTAGTGGTAATATCATGTGCTCTGGGACTATACTGCTGGTTGAGATGCCGTGCTGCCAGACCTACACTAACCACGTCAGTATATCACTCACACACTAACTCACCCTGCGCACTAATCCACTCATTTCTAGGCGTGATAGAGTTATATACAAGAAGATACCTCTCAATGCTGACACCAGTGAACACAGTTCAACAGATGAAGATATTCTGAACTAATTGTAGTGTATAGTCGTATTATTCGTGTCCCCAATAGTCTCTACTCACTGATCTTACTTGCTGTAACCTTTGTAATCGCTCTAAAGTGAGAGACGAGTGAGTGAGTGTGTGTGGGTGTGAGTGGGTGGGTTGTGACTAGCTAGCTTACCAATGAATGGCGGATGAGACTCCGTTAGCCAATTCCATGATTTTCTCCACCAGCTAATCTTTTTACTTGATCTGTACAATGTTACAGACCTTTGCAAGTTGCTTAACAGCAGAGATTGTGAAATGGGTGTTGGCCTATAACATAGTTAGCCTTGTAGCCAACGCCCATTTTACAATTCTACTGTCAAGCAACATGCAAAGGTCTGTAGGGTGATGCCTGCAGCTATCATGCTGCTTACATGCTGGCTAGCTCGCTCTCTAATGCAATCCTCTTCCTCATCATTTCAATCCCTCCAATAGCGTAGCTTGGACGACATGTCGCTGCTCTCATGTCAGCTCTGTATTCCTGCCAGTGAGCTGCACAGCCATTATACAGTGGCATGTCACTATAACTCACAGATTGACTCTTGTAATGTGAAACACAAGAACATGCATACCACCATAGCCAGCTGGACCATCCTGACTGAGAGATTAGGATACAAGACTATAGCATAATGTAGGAGAGAGAGAGTTAACATAGACAGAGGCCCTTAGCATAATGTAGGAGAGAGAGAGTTAACACAGTCAGAGGCCCTTACACTGCAGCCAGTAACCAGTATAGTAGCTAGCTAGCATAGACCCAGGAGCAACGAGACATTGTGGCAACATATCAATGTGTTGTATATGGGACACCTCGTGAGCTGTAATGATGATCACATGACTTGTAATGATGATCACATGACCAGCTGTTCAGAAAACACCTACCAATACAGAAGTTAATGTGATTGCCTGATGGCAGCAATAACTCAGCTAGTGCCTCGCCCACTGGCCCTTCCCAGTCAATATCGTCACCTAGGCAACACAGTATTATACATCACCATAACACAGTATTATACATCACCATGGCAACACGTACCACACAGAGTGATCCCAGCATGTTTGATGTCTTGCAGGTTACGATATAGCACACACCTAATATGGTAATACATGACGATAGCCAGGTACTAGCTAGTGGCGTACTGTGGTAACCCAATGACCGCACCTCCTGGTAATAGAGTGTGACCAGCACACACACCTATAGCACATGATGAGAATGTGATAGTCATGTGACTAGTCACCTACTGCTGAATCCTGAGCTAATATACACCTTGATATTGTGTGGGCGTGGCAAGCCCTGCAGTAATCATAGTATCATACAATCTGCATAGCTACTGACTGACCATAGCAGTCGCTATCTTGTACACGTGACACTCTAGATTGTGTGGTACAGTCAGGTCCGGATTCTGAGTACTGAAGAGAGCTAGGGATCATGAGCTAGCCAGTGAGAGACTAGGGATCATGAGCTAGTCAGTGAGAGACTAGGTATCATGAGCTAGCCAGTGAGAGACTAGGGATCATGAGCTAGCCAGTGAGAGACTAGGGATCATGAGCTAGCCAGTGAGAGACTAGGGATCATGAGCTAGCCAGTGAGAGACTAGGTATCATGAGCTAGCCAGTGAGAGACTAGGGATCATGAGCTAGCCAGTGAGAGACTAGGGATCATGAGCTAGTCAGTGAGAGACTAGGGATCATGAGCTAGTCAGTGAGAGACTAGGGATCATGAGCTAGTCAGTGAGAGACTAGGGATCATGAGCTAGCCAGTGAGAGACTAGGGATCATGAGCTAGCCAGTGAGAGACTAGGTATCATGAGCTAGCCAGTGAGAGACTAGGGATCATGAGCTAGCCAGTGAGAGACTAGGGATCATGAGCTAGTCAGTGAGAGACTAGGGATCATGAGCTAGTCAGTGAGAGACTAGGGATCATGAGCTAGCCAGTGAGAGACTAGGGATCATGAGCTAGTCAGTGAGAGACTAGGGATCATGAGCTAGTCAGTGAGAGACTAGGGATCATGAGCTAGTCAGTGAGAGACTAGGGATCATGAGCTAGCCAGTGAGAGACTAGGGATCATGAGCTAGTCAGTGAGAGACTAGGGATCATGAGCTAGCCAGTGAGAGACTAGGGATCATGAGCTAGTCAGTGAGAGACTAGGGATCATGAGCTAGCCAGTGAGAGACTAGGGATCATGAGCTAGTCAGTGAGAGACTAGGGATCATGAGCTAGTCAGTGAGAGACTAGGGATCATGAGCTAGTCAGTGAGAGACTAGGGATCATGAGCTAGTCAGTGAGAGACTAGGGATCATGAGCTAGTCAGTGAGAGACTAGGGATCATGAGCTAGCCAGTGAGAGACTAGGGATCATGAGCTAGTCAGTGAGAGACTAGGGATCATGAGCTAGCCAGTGAGAGACTAGGGATCATGAGCTAGCCAGTGAGAGACTAGGGATCATGAGCTAGCCAGTGAGAGACTAGGGATCATGAGCTAGCCAGTGAGAGACTAGGGATCATGAGCTAGCCAGTGAGAGACTAGGGATCATGAGCTAGCCAGTGAGAGACTAGGGATCATGAGCTAGCCAGTGAGAGACTAGGGATCATGAGCTAGCCAGTGAGAGACTAGGGATCAGTAGCTAGCCAGTGATGATCACTAACCTCCACTTAGTGTACACAGGATACGCTTGATTGGCGCATTCCATACCTAACAGCACACCACTAGCCAAGAAGAACCCTCTCCTAATTCGCTGGAAGTTCATCCTTACTGCATTAGCTATGCTTACTGCATGCACGCACGCACGCAGCACGTGTGTACTCCGCCCTAGCCACGCCTATTATGTGCCACACCCACTCGGTGAAATGGTGAACAACACTACGGTGCTGGCTGGAGGGTATGGCTGTGATCTGACAGGCTGGCCTAGCTTCCTCTTACAGTTGGCGCTAGGTGTCATTGCGTTCAGCACTCTGTTGTGTAAGTCATGTTATTAGATGAGTTACGGTAAGTGATGTTGATCTGCAGTGAAGCGACTCAAGGAGCCGGCCATAGTCAGGAGACCATTGCTGATATGGTGAGCTACTGTGCGTTTGTCAAGTAAATAACGCGTGTGTGTTGTGTAGGATGGCTGATACTACCAAGCAGGCGGTGGGTATGCTGGGAGTCCATGGTATGAACCTGTTGCTATCCGAGCTATTACCAGTCAAGAATCCTGATCCTTGCATCATGTGAGATAGTATTAACTAGCTAGTGATCTCTCTCCTCTCTCTCAGATATCTGATCAGCTTCTTACTGGACTCTACACTTGGCCTGCTCATCATATATCTACTGCTCAGGATAGTTGGTATCATTGTCAACAGATGCAGTATTATAGCTCTCAAGTCAGGTCAATATGGTGAGGCCCTCCTTGCTGCAGCATGGTATGATCAGTCACTGATCACTGTGTGTAGGTGAGCCCTTCAGTGTGATGTACTGGGCGTACCAGTGTGGTGTGGTGTTGGTCATTATGCTGCTCATGAAACTAGTCACTGGACCACTTGTCATATTCCAGTTCTGGACCACGGTAAGTACTTGTCATCATCAACTATATCTAATGGTGCTTTAGGTTGGTCGTGTGTTGCTGCCGTCCTCTCGCGAGCTAAGAACAGCTATTGTAATATTCATAGTACCATTTATAGTCAATGTAAGTACCTCATCACCTCAGAGTGCTATACCTTCTTGCTGTCATTAGGTCCTCATGTTCTGGATAGTGGATAGCTTCTTAATGCGTAAAACTCTCAATGTAATGCCAGCCTTACCCTCGGTATCATATCAGCGTCAGCCAGAGGCTATCAAGGCACGATATCATCGTGTTCACGATAATAGTGACGAAGGTACAGATAGTGATCACTTATAACATGTGTGTCAGTTTGTGTCAATCATTTTATTGTTAAAACAAGTAATTATACAATTGAAGTTCTCTGAGTTGTCCGATACATTGCTGTGAGGCATCTTGTCCTATTATCTGCTTCAGTTTGTCCTACAATTATTTGAGAATTAAAATTTTGTCCTAAGAAACATGACGCAGCTTACATACTAATACACAAATTGTAGTTGATGGCTCGAAAAATATTAATGAGTCAAGCAACTAAATTATGTGAACTGACCTCATGTTGGTCATGATCAGTGTCGGCTAGTATAGCCATGGCTGCATCTAGCTGTGACTCTCCTAACATACTCACTAACTCTCTACAATGTTATAGCGTCATAATCCAGCACTGTAATAGTGGACTCACTGTCTAAGGTACTTGTTTCTCTCTCTTAATCTCATTGTGTGATCATGGCTACTAGTGTCAGCTCCATCGTGATGGTGGGTCAATGGTGGACTATGGTCTGGTAGCTGTAGTGTGTTGTTCAGTAGACTAATCACCTCTTGATCCTGCTCAACTGGCACAGCTTGTGGTGATGGTAGCTTCTCATTGGATCGTGATCTCAGCACTATTCTAGCTCCAATGGATGGGCTGTCATGCTGTCTAGTCCTTCTCCTTCTCTCTCTTGCTGACGACAAGGACCCTTGTTGCTGGCTAGCTAGATCTACTGGCACAGCTGGTGATGAAGGAGCTCTACAGAGCTAGATGGTAACACCGTGCAGTCAGTAAGGTATCTTACGGTTTGGCAACACCACCACCACCAGCAGTAGCAGCACTTTTCCTTCCTTTAGATCTCTCTCTATAGTAATGTGACTCACATGCAGTGATACCCCTCACTCACTCACTCACATGCAGTGATACCACCTCACTCACTCACTCACATGCAGTGATACCCCTCACTCACTCACATGCAGTGATACCCCTCACTCACTCACATGCAGTGATACCCCTCACTCACTCACATGCAGTGATACCCCTCGCTCACTCACTCACATGCAGTGATACCCCTCACTGACTCACATGCAGTGATACCCCTCACTCACTGACTCACATGCAGTGATACCACCTCACTCACTCACTCACTCACTCACTCACTTACCGGTCCAGGAACACTCTGATATGTCTCTTAATATAAGCTAGTCTCAATATCTGATGTACAGATGGTCGTTGAGCTGCATCACGTGATAACATGCTCTGCACTAGGCTAGATAGATCATCAGAGTACTCATGCTCTGGTAGTGGTGGCACCTCTCCGTGTAGTATACGGTACATCAGAGAGGTGATGTTACTAGCTGTGAATGCATGGCGGAGACTAGCCATCTCATATAGACAGCAACCAAGAGCCCATATATCACTCTTGTGATTATAAGGAGAGCCAGCGAACTGCTCTGGGCTCATATAGTATGGTGTGCCAATGACAGTGTGAGCGAGCTCAGTAGAGGCATCTAGCACTCGTGCTATCCCTAGGTCACCCACCTGCAACAGAGGATGGCAGCTATGTGAGCCATGTTAGTTAGTACCTTGACTATGTTGCTCTTGCTCAGGAATATATTCTGTGTCTTTAGATCACGATGGAGTATATTCCTCTCATGAAGATACTATAGTATCAGCTGCCATTATACTCCTGCTTAGCTTTGTGTGTTGTGCTTACCTGTAGAGCCAGTGATATCTGTACAAACCACTCCACTATCTGCACCTCTGGCAGCAGTTGACCATTGCATCTCTTGAGTCGTGAGCATAGATCCCCTCCATCACAGTATCCCATCACAATGTGTAGCACACCTACACATCATGATCCAGCTGTAACTACTAGCAGTGCTACTACACACCGTCATTATCCTGGAATGACTCTCGATATGATACAATGTTAGGATGATTGAGCTGTGATAGTAACGATGCTTCCTGCTCGGCAGCATCCCTCTCCTTCCTCTTGCTCGAGGCTAGTCTGATGTTCTTCATCACGAACTGAGCAACCATCATTAGCTATCAACACAAGGACTAGCTATTACCTGTTTCTTCTCTCTCCTGGCCCGCACTAGGAACACCTCTCCATAACTGCCCTTGCCTATCAGCCGCACAACGTTGTATTCCCTCAGGCGATCCGCCATATTGTGTATTATTACGCCATCACCTAGCAACCACAGTGGGCGTGGTTAAAGGTGTGGTCACAGTAACATGACTGACTACAGAGGAGCAGCATCAGAGGGAAGCCGTGCCGCCATATTAGTGAAGAAGAGAGAGAAACAACGAGAAGATCTAGAGAGATTGAAGAAAAAAATTCAAGAGGTTAGCTGTCTAGCCGAGAAGCACCGTCCAGTATCGTGTTGTAGGACAATGACGTCACTAGTGGCGGGAAATTCGCATCAGTTGAGGAGAAGTATTCTGGCACACAGTATGACACCATGGAGGAACAGCTGGTGTCCAATACTATAGGTAGCTCTATAATGAGATAGTGTAGCCAGGAATTTCAAATCTCGTGATTTGGGTCTTCTACTTGATTGTTACTTGCATGGTGCTGTAGGATTGGTGACCCTTGAAGAAATGAAGACCAGACGTGAGGCACTGGTGCAGGAGAGAGAGAAGAAGCTAGCTGCTAGCCTACTCAGCGGTGACACTTCAAGGTACCATACACCGTGTGACACTGTGTCTTCATACCGCTACAGCTTGGGGCTCTTGAAGGCCAAGAAGAAGCAGCAGAGTAAAGGAACACTGTCCTTTAATATGGACGATGATGAAGATGAAGATGGAGAGAATGAAGACCCATCACCATGTGAGCTAACTAGTGACCAGCTCATCTTGTTAATCATTTAATAACTAGCTCCGCCTCCTGTTAAAAAGAAGAAGTTTGCTAAGTTTGGTAAAGACCCACGAGTGGATACATCATTTCTACCAGATCGCGATAGAGAGGTCAGCATACGATAGCACGAGGTGTTTGTGATTGATGAGCTGTTAGACCAGGATGAAGAGCGGTGTGAGAGAGAGAGACTGAGACAGGAATGGCAGCAATCACAAGATGCACTGAAAGGTGAGTGATGGTGTGTGTGTGCCCGGGCATTACAGTGTGCCTGCTATTATAGAGGAGCAGATCATAATCACATACAGCTACTGGGATGGATCGGGCCATCGTAAGAAAGTAACGGTCAGTATCTGGTAGCTAGTAGCAGTGGCTCTTAGTGTGGTCAGTATCTGGTAGCTAGTAGCAGTGGCTCTTAGTGTGGTCAGTATCTGCTAGTAGCAGTGGCTCTTAGTGTTGTCAGTATCTGCTAGTAGCAGTGGCTCTTAGTGTGGTCAGTATCTGCTAGTAGCAGTGGCTTTTATTGTGGTCAGTATCTGATAGCTAGTAGCAGTGGCTCTTAGTGTGGTCAGTATCTGCTAGTAGCAGTGGCTCTTAGTGTGGTCAGTATCTGGTAGCTAGTAGCAGTGGCTCTTAGTGTGGTCAGTATCTGCTAGTAGCAGTGGCTCTTAGTGTGGTCAGTATCTGCTAGTAGCAGTGGCTTTTATTGTGGTCAGTATCTGATAGCTAGTAGCAGTGGCTCTTAGTGTGGTCAGTATCTGCTAGTAGCAGTGGCTCTTAGTGTGGTCAGTATCTGGTAGCTAGTAGCAGTGGCTCTTAGTGTGGTCAGTATCTGATAGCTAGTAGCAGTGGCTCTTAGTGTGGTCAGTATCTGGTAGCTAGTAGCAGTGGCTCTTAGTGTGGTCAGTATCTGATAGCTAGTAGCAGTGGCTCTTAGTGTGGTCAGTATCTGCTAGTAGCAGTGGCTCTTAGTGTGGTCAGTATCTGGTAGCTAGTAGCAGTGGCTCTTAGTGTGGTCAGTATCTGCTAGTAGCAGTGGCTCTTAGTGTGGTCAGTATCTGCTAGTAGCAGTGGCTCTTAGTGTGGTCAGTATCTGCTAGTAGCAGTGGCTCTTAGTGTGGTCAGTATCTGCTAGTAGCAGTGGCTTTTATTGTGGTCAGTATCTGATAGCTAGTAGCAGTGGCTCTTAGTAGTGTGGTCAGTATCTGCTAGTAGCAGTGGCTCTTAGTGTGGTCAGTATCTGGTAGCTAGTAGCAGTGGCTCTTAGTGTGGTCAGTATCTGCTAGTAGCAGTGGCTCTTAGTGTGGTCAGTATCTGCTAGTAGCAGTGGCTTTTATTGTGGTCAGTATCTGATAGCTAGTAGCAGTGGCTCTTAGTGTGGTCAGTATCTGCTAGTAGCAGTGGCTTTTATTGTGGTCAGTATCTGATAGCTAGTAGCAGTGGCTCTTAGTGTGGTCAGTATCTGCTAGTAGCAGTGGCTCTTAGTGTGGTCAGTATCTGCTAGTAGCAGTGGCTCTTAGTGTGGTCAGTGTCTGGTAGCTAGTAGCAGTGGCTCTTAGTGTGGTCAGTATCTGATAGCTAGTAGCAGTGGCTCTTAGTGTGGTCAGTATCTGGTAGCTAGTAGCAGTGGCTCTTAGTGTGGTCAGTATCTGGTAGCTAGTAGCAGTGGCTCTTAGTGTGGTCAGTATCTGATAGCTAGTAGCAGTGGCTCTTAGTGTGGTCAGTATCTGGTAGCTAGTAGCAGTGGCTCTTAGTGTGGTCAGTATCTGATAGCTAGTAGCAGTGGCTCTTAGTGTGGTCAGTATCTGGTAGCTAGTAGCAGTGGCTCTTAGTGTGGTCAGTATCTGGTAGCTAGTAGTAGTAGCTCTTATATAGTGTCGTCTCTTCAGATGAAGAAAGGTAATACAGTATCTCAATTGTTGCAAAAATGTCTTGAAAGTCTTCGTAAAGAATTCACTGAGCTGAGGTAAGCTGCTATCCCTGCAGCCTGCCGCTAACACACGTTATGATCCTTTTCAGGACATGTGGAATAGATGGATTGATGTTTATTAAAGAGGACCTCATTATCCCACAGGTAATAACCATTAGATTAGTAATAACTATTTATAACCAGTCACGAATAGCATTACTCATTCTATGACTTCATTATAAATAAAGCACGTGGCAAAAGCGGTAAGTGGGTGTGGTTAGTAGGCGTGGTCACAGATGTGTCGTAGGTCCATTGTTCTCATTCGATGTACACGATGATGTACGACTGATTGGTGATGCTGCAATTGAGAAGGATGAGGTGAGACCAGCCATCATCATCATGTACACCATGGTACCACCTGACCATAGAGCCATGCTGGTAAGATAGTACTACGCAGCTGGTATGAGCGGAACAAGCACATATTCCCAGCTAGTCGATGGGAGCCATATGACCCTGAGAAGACCTGGGATAAATATACGGTAAGTGGACTGTGTGGTTGGTAGTCAAGTCTCTCCTTCTTGGAACAGATATCAGACAAAAATCAACAATAATGACCATTTGATACTGATCAATACATGATGATGTGTCATGTGTGTATTATTGAAACATTGTCCACAATCCATTCTCTGGCTGCATGTACTGAAGGGGCGGAGCATCACCGTCTCTTAGCAACTCATTCTCAAACATCTGTAGCAACAGATTAGCTAGTGCAGTATGGTGAGGGGGCGTGTCACCTGATCAGCTGACATGTCTAGATACTGTCCTAATGGCTCCTCACGAGTCCACTGGCGATCAGGATTAATAAAATAAGAGACAAGAGAGGATACAGTAGGATGATAGTGGCACTGTAGAGCCTGCAGTCGTGGTAATACACATGATATTGTGACGTGTGTGAGCGCTAACCTGTAGCTCCCAGAGACAGCTCTCTAGAGCATTGCATTCTGATGGATCAGTTTGAGCCATGTCATACGGATCAGTCATTATTTGTGATATATTGGGGTCTTTACGATGAAGGAGAACCTTACAGTTAGGATGACGATACAGTAGATTCATCACCATCACTACTCCCACCATCACACCTACACTAGGTCATGTGACATCACATGACACACAGCATGACATACCATGAGGTGATGCAGTGAGGCACAGTCTGGCTATCCTCTTGATGAATGCAGCGACGAGATATACTGGGAGATGGCTATAGGATAGAGCTAGTGATACACTGGGAGATGGCTATAGGATAGAGCTAGTCATACACTGGGAGATGGCTATAGGATAGAGCTAGTGATACACTGGGAGATGGCTATAGGATAGAGCTAGTGATACACTGGGAGATGGCTATAGGATAGAGCTAGTCATACACTGGGAGATGGCTATAGGATAGAGCTAGTCATACACTGGGAGATGGCTATAGGATAGAGCTAGTGATACACTGGGAGATGGCTATAGGATAGAGCTAGTGATACACTGGGAGATGGCTATAGGATAGAGCTAGTGATACACTGGGAGATGGCTATAGGATAGAGCTAGTGATACACTGGGAGATGGCTATAGGATAGAGCTAGTGATACACTGGGAGATGGCTATAGGATAGAGCTAGTGATACACTGGGAGATGGCTATAGGATAGAGCTAGTCGATTCGACAATTTCGATTCATCGTGAACACACACACTATGCCTGGCGGCGCTTTACATTTACAAAATTAGTCTATAAAATCTATGTCGTCACCAGCTGTGTGTATTATAAACAGGATCATATCGAGCCGGCGAGGGAGCATGCAACCTGCTTGTTAGTGTATACGGCGAAATCTAAACATGGCTGTCAAGTTTAAAAATAGCAATTCCTTTTAAAGAATAAACTTGCGATTAACTCCTGCGAAACTGGGCGTACACAACGTGATCCGACACACTGTACTGTAACATGAAACTTTCCTGTGACACTGTACTAGACAAGGCACTCCAAGAGTTCCCCAAGCGAAGACGAGTGCGCGTGATGGTCAATGATGGTCGATATACACGATCGAGTGTATCGCTGTACAGCTGACTATGCTTGCATTCCGTGTGCATGACCATAAGGAATCGCTAAAAAGAGAATGGGCAGCCATGTTTGGATTCCGTCGTATACAGAGTTGCATGCTCCCTTGCGCATGTCGTCTTGATGAGCTCCTGTATAATGTACATTGAGTGAACTACCACAGAACTCACGTTGAGGTCATGAACACGTCTAACAGGTAGAAGAACCGTGGCATATAGCGAGCATCCATTACACTTGGTTGCAGCAACTGGTAGAGCTTGTCATAGAAATGAGGAAAATCCCTGTAACCATGGAAACACGTAACCATGAAAACATGTAACCATGGAAACAAGAGAACATCACTTAGTGACTGATGTGTGCCATAAGTAATTAAACTTAAATAATTGCTTTTGGTGAACTAGGTCTCAGTGAACATTTTAAAGATCTATTATTATTCCTAACATGTGTATTAGCAGCTCACAGATGATATTGATGCATTAGAAGGAACAATCCATTGAGTGACAGTATACCGCACACACCGCCTACAACACAATCATGATGATGATGATGACAGCAGCAATAACATACCCTGATCATATGCCCCTATTAGGAAATCCAATAATAGACGAGGGTCGACCATATTAGGCATGACTGATGAATGTAGTGTTAGCAATACTCTCTTGAGTATAGTTGATGAACTCTATAACACACATTGTACAGCAGCTCTCATATGAGATATCACTCACTGGTATCTGAAGGAATGTGAGCCAACACTCACTAAACAGCTTCTTATGGCTCACTAGTGAGCTGGTCACATGATCTTGCAGCTTCTTATGGCTCACTAGTGAGGTCGTCACATGATCTTGCCGCTCTATACATTAGATGAGTATACTAGTTACTACCAAGGCACCCAGTCATACCTAGTGGGCGTGTCTTGTGGTGTAGGCGTGCCAGTGACACGTTGAGTTGATCTTCACTGGTAGCTAACGATAAAGATTGAAGCATCTGAAAGCTGTTGCTAGGCAACCACTGGTAATCCTTCTGTTTAGCCTATAAATCAGAGAGAATGAGGTGCTATAATAATGAGAGAGAGAATGAGGTGCTGTAATAATGAGAGAGAGAATGAGGTGCTGTAATAATGAGAGAATGAGGTGCTGTAATAATGAGAGAGAATGAGGTGCTGTAATAATGAGAGAATGAGGTGCTGTAATAATGAGAGAGAATGAGGTGCTGTAATAATGAGAGAGAATGAGGTGCTGTAATAATGAGAGAATGAGGTGCTGTAATAATGAGAGAATGAGGTGCTGTAATAATGAGAGAATGAGGTGCTGTAATAATGAGAGAATGAGGTGCTGTAATAATGAGAGAGAATGAGGTGCTGTAATAATGAGAGAATGAGGTGCTGTAATAATGAGAGAGAATGAGGTGCTGTAATAATGAGAGAGAATGAGGTGCTGTAATAATGAGAGAATGAGGTGCTGTAATAATGAGAGAATGAGGTGCTGTAATAATGAGAGAGAATGAGGTGCTGTAATAATGAGAGAATGAGGTGCTGTAATAATGAGAGAGAATGAGGTGCTGTAATAATGAGAGAGAATGAGGTGCTGTAATAATGAGAGAATGAGGTGCTGTAATAATGAGAGAATGAGGTGCTGTAATAATGAGAGAGAATGAGGTGCTGTAATAATGAGAGAATGAGGTGCTGTAATAATGAGAGAGAATGAGGTGCTGTAATAATGAGAGAATGAGGTGCTGTAATAATGAGAGAGAATGAGGTGCTGTAATAATGAGAGAATGAGGTGCTGTAATAATATTACCAGAAACTCACTCGTAAAGCTGTGTTCATCAGTTTGCTGGATAGAGAGAGAGAGACACAGGTAAGGTAGTGCCACACACACACACATGTGACTCACAGCATTGTCTTCATAGAATAGAACGACACATCAGAATAATGAGTGTATGATGAGAGTGTTGATGATATGAGGAGTGTGTTGTCATGGCAACTGCACAACACAGCTCTGAGTATTGTCGAGAACAATTGAATAGGAAAGCAACTTGATGTGATATGGCGGCCATCATCAGAAGCAGCACGGCACTCAGCCTCTACAAAGCTCATGAGAGCGGTCAATGCAGGAGACTAGAGAAGGATACATTAGAACATGTTGTCCGTCTATAGTACCTTCATGGCTGGGTGCTCCAGTAGCTGTAGTAGTCTCTCTACTGTTGACTGATACTTGGCTTTCAACCACACTCCAAACTTAACCACAGGGTTATCACGTGATGCTCCTTCGCATCCTTGTGGAGCAAACCATGAGTAGTGATGGCTGATATAATGACAGAACACTTTACTAAGACCCTCTGTAGCAGCTATTGCTGTGGGCGTGTCCCTCTGCAGGATATATGTCTCCAGTAAATGCAACACTAGTCGATCACGTGATCTCACCTCTAGATGCTGCATTAGGTCTACCAGCTCATTGGCGTGTTCTTTAGACTCGATCACTCGAGACGCTAGTGACTGTATCGCTGCTGCCATTGTAGCCACGTGGATAGTGGGCGTGATAATGACGACCACACCTACTGTGGGCGTGTGCACAGCAACATTAGAGCATGCGATCCTGCCACTAGCTCTATCGATCCATATTAAGTGTTGTGCCAAGACCCGCTTTCTGTCGTCTCTGCGCTATGTCTATTCTGAGAGCAGAGGTACTGTTTGACTTTAAGCCAACGGCAGATGTCGAGCTGCAGTTAAAGGTACGCTGGCCAGTTTAGCGGTAGCGCGTATGAGCAGCTTGCTGTGTTGATCACGATGTGTTATTAACATGTTGTGTCATTCACAGCAAGGAGACACTGTAGTAGTGAAGAGAACTGATGCGGGAGATGGATGGTGGGAAGGAGAGATAGACGGACAGAGAGGACTGTTCCCTAGTTCATTTGTAAAGATGGTGAGTAGCTAGCTAGTGCTGCTGGTTCAATCTGTCTGTGTTTATTCAAGTACCATCAAATTGAAACCACAGTACATATAGTGTATTGTAAATACAATGATGATCTATATATTGATCATTGCTCATGTACATTGATTGTTTACATTCAGTAGTACATTGCTTGATAAGGACATGTACTCACAGACACACTGTAAGTTGATACACATTCTCTTACTCAGTTACCACCAGCAGCAGTATCCAATGAAGAGGATGAGTGGGCTCATGAACCACCCAATATGGCTACTCCTAATCTGTCCCTCCCTCTCACACCCCAACCCAGTAGCAAGAAGGAGCACATGCAGACACTACTAATGCCTCTCACCTTAGAAGGACTATATGACCCACTCAAAGCCGCTGAGCTGTTTGTTAGAGACCATACTGACATTAGGATCACGGTAACTAACACCATGTGTGACAGCTGCTGTCATGTTGCTACTGCCTGCAGGCTGGTCCTCGATGGGATCACAAGCCACTCAATCTCACTATAGCTGTCAGAGAAGGTCGTAGAGATGCTACTAAAGGCGTTGGATTCAGACAACTCAAGTATTTTGAAGTGTCTACTAAGGTACTTGTACTATAGTAGCCCTAGCTAGTCAGTGATCTATCTGTGTGTACAGGAACTAAAGAGCCGGGTGCAGAGAAAGTACAAGCACTTCTTGTGGCTTTATGACAAACTAGCTGACAGCTTTCCTTGCATTAGCTTGCCACCACCTCCAATCAAACAAAGTGGCGGTGAGTAAAAAAAATTATAAAATAACACCTCCGACGGGACTCGAACCCGCAACCCCCGGCTTAGGAGGCCGATGCCATATCCATTAGGCTACGGAGGCTTATAGAATTTATGGTTCCTCAGTGGTCATAAAGTTCTAACAGTTCGTTTCTTGGGTTTTCAGGTGCACAACAAGAGTTTATAGAGAGCAGAAGAAAAGGATTAGAGAGGTTTCTGAATCGTGTAGCCAAGCATCCTGTACTAGGCTGTACCAAGATACTGTATGAGTTCCTGACAGCTTCTGGTGATAAGGTAAATGTGAACAATGTGTGTACTGTCATTATGTAACTATAGGAATGGCGTATTGGTAGCAAACACATCAGTAGAGCTAGTAGACCAGGCAAGAAGCTGTTTGGAGCTCCAATCTATCATGCTGTCCACTATCCACCGTACAATGTACCTGTAAACCAGTGAGTCCGCCATTGAGCAGCTGTACTGGACCTCTATTGATGGTGTTACGTAGATTATCTGAGATAGAAAAATTCTCAAAGTTCAGTGAAACACTCGAGGGTACAGTAGGTGGACTGACCAGGACATGTCAGACCTTACTAGCTACACAGTCTGGTTAGTAAGAGACACACCTCCTACCCACCAACTAACTCACCCACTCACTTTCTTTAGAAATTGCTAGTTGTTTAAAAGGACTGGGGAAGGATTTGCAGTGTCTAGCTCGTGGAGTAGAGCATCCTCAAGGAGGAGGAGGAGGTGAGTGTGTGTAGCTGCTTCTTCTTGTTTAGCCGCTTTTGCAGCTGCTAAGATCAGAAAATCCAGTCACCCAGTGATAGTGGGCGGGGCTGTGTCCGACGATGATAGTGAAGAGGAAGATGATAAAACAAACACAGCCGCATTGATAGCTCAATGGAGCTGGAGAGAGGACGATCAGTGAGTGACAATGGAAGCTAGCTGATTGAAATATTGTTTTCCATACTATAGCTTCACACGGCTAATGATGGCACTGGATGATCTGGGAGGGAAGGTACGCCAAGTTAGTAGACTACACCACACTCCTCAGAGTGTGGAGGAGGAGGTAGTAGAGGGATTCACCGAGTATTCAGCTATACTGCATACACTACCAGTAAGTAATGACACTCACTCTCTCACTCACTCACTCACTCACTCACTCATCCTCTCAATAGCTACTGGTAAAGCTTCACGAAGACGCTATGACTGCTTACAATGAAAGCAGGCAGAAAGGATCGGTGAGTGATACTGTCTAATACCGCCTCCGTGATGAGTGTCTTCATGAGTAGAAGAAAGAGGCTGAAGATGTGCGTGAACAGTGCGATACACTCAATAACATTGTACTGGCTGAGTTTGACTACTTCAGTGGGGTCATGCTCGGAGATCTTCACACTCTAGTGCTTAATCTGATCCGAGCTCAAGCAGACTATCATAATAGAGTGAGTCAATACCACTTATGATAGTTAGTATACTGCCTCATGATAGTAGACACTACTCTAATACTCAAATTCATTATTTACTACTTACTACTATTCACAGCTGGCTAAGGAGTGGGAGGAGCTCTACTGTATGTTTCAAGCTAGTGCTCTGCCTCGCCAGAACACTCTCAAGCGCAGCACCACAGTACCTGATGACATGGGTGCTCCAATGATTGATGGCCTCTCTGATGACCTGCGACCAAGAGCTGCTAGCTCTGGAGACCATGCTATAGAAGAACCTGTCACACCGAAGCCTCCTCACAGTAACTATGTAAATCTACCGCCTGTCATGTCTAGACCGTACGTTAACTTATCTACTCACTCATCAACTACTAGTCCTGGAGTATACGAGAACTGGCAACCAACTAGCCCCGCCCACAAGACGCCACAAGTACCGATACTACCAACTAGCCCGATCCCTCCTCCGACGATACTGAAGAGAACGGTCAAGAGTCCAGAGCATCAGGTCACATCACCTCCAGAGCATCAGGTCACATCACCTCCTCCATCATTGTCTCAAGGTAGTGAAGACCACAATGCAGTAGATGAGACACCAGTAGCCGCCAGTAATAAGGATAAACCTGTCCCACTCCCTCGCCGTAACTTGTCTTGCTCTACATCCTCCACTTCATCAGCCGGTGGTGACAAGAGAGCGGACACACCTGATGGGTCTAGAGGCAATACACCTGAGCCTGAGACACTACAGGTTGAGCAGCAGCAAGCTACCTCTCTGATGCAAGCTGATAGCTCCTCCTCTATCTCTAATTCGATGCAAGCCTCATCTCTGATTGCATCAGATGCCACTATCAAACCCTCGGAAGAGGTCAAACCGTCCATTCCAGCAGTTGCTATGGTTACTAAGCCAGGTCCCAGCAAATCATTTTCACAAACATCAGAGTTTCCTAAAGTGTCTCTCAAGCCGACAACAAGAACATTACCACGTGGGGCAGCCCCGGCTAGACCAGGTGATGATGGGTCAGAGCTGATGAGAAAACTAACGCAAAGACGACACAAGATTGATCGAGATCTGGCCAAGAAGATGCCAGCCAGTAATGGAGAGACAGCAGCCAGTGATGGTAGTGCTGTGGCTAGCTATAGAATACACCTTGACAACCCTGAGCAGAACCTTACTAAATATGGCATCATAGAGGACGAGGCTGGAGGTAGCTATATAGTGTAGACCCATGTGTGCTTACTAAGGAACTGTTATATTTTTTTAATGCGTCCAAATAATTATTGTTACTTACGTCACTCAATGCGCAAGCAGAGCAGGCTGCTGGTTGCAATGGTCTAATGCAAACACCATTTGACCTGATAATAGGAGGGGCCGTTTGCACGTGTTTAGGCAGCGCTGTATGGCATGGCTGACCAACCACCTGATGACGAGGAAGAGGTATGTGAAACGCCATATATAGAAGTGTCTTTAGTCAGTTTCTGTTGTAGAGTGTGCTGGTGGTAGAGCTGTCAGGGCTACCCAATAGGGACCTCTTGAAACAAAATCAAACGGGAACGTGCGCCATCTTGGTAATCACAGCACAAGCGAAGCGAGTATGGAGTCTCGTTCTGTAGGGAGTAGACTCAGAGACGCCAGTGATACAGATCGGCGGCTTAGTGTTCAAGGGACGTTATGAACCAGCTGTACTAGGGACTACCATGGTGTTCCAGGGTAACAGAGGTGAGGGACATGCACCAGTCGGGCTAGCATCATCTATCATACAGATACTGGGCTGAGCTATGCGTGTAAGACTAGGAAAAAGGTCAGTACATCACGTGTTGTTATCAAGAAGAAGCACACAGCAGGTGAGATTGACCCATGATCAATGCTGCTATACGACTACCCATCATGCATACTAGCTGAGGACGAGGTCGCCATGGAAACCGAACAAGAGACTCATCAGTAATAATGTTATGTTCTATGATGATGTAATAATAATAATTATTGTTTAAAATCTCAGAATGAGAGGGATGATGTGTGAGGAGGTGTGGCTTCATGATGCGCTGCTGCAATCTGAATCATCAGCATTGGACTGCATTACTTTGCGTTGATATCGCAATGCTCTCTCGTATGCTTGCTGGACGGATCGCTTGCTAGCACCACTGCCAGTGATCTGGAATCGATCAAACTCTTTGTTAACTCCGAGATACTCTACTTTAGATGGAGGGAGCCATTGCCTGTGAGGTGGGTGTGGTCATAGTAACACAGACTCTATGGAACACATACCATGTTCGACGACCATCAAAGAATCTGACTAATATGGTGCTCTGAGGAGTCTTCTCCTTGTAGCCCAGCACCTCCTCTGATGGCGCTTGAATGAACTCACCATTCACACGCATACCTTCTGATGGCATGTCAGGATCGATCACCTAGCAGCACAGTATAGCAACACATGATAGCAACACAGTATACTGAGTGTGTTATTACACTAACTAGCAACACATGATAGTAACACAGTATACTGAGTGTGTTATTACACTAACTAGCAACACATGATAGTAACACAGTATACTGAGTGTGTTATTACACTAACTAGCAACACATGATAGTAACACAGTATACTGAGTGTGTTATTACACTAACTAGCAGCACATGATAGTAACACAGTATACTGAGTGTGTTATTACACTAACTAGCAGCACATGATAGTAACACAGTATACTGAGTGTGTTATTACACTAACTAGCAGCACATGATAGTAACACAGTATACTGAGTGTGTTATTACACTAACTAGCAGCACATGATAGCAACACAGTATACTGAGTGTGTTATTACACTAACTAGCAGCACATGATAGCAACACAGTATACTGAGTGTGTTATTACACTAACTAGCAGCACATGATAGCAACACAGTATACTGAGTGTGTTATTACACTAACTAGCAGCACATGATAGTAACACAGTATACTGAGTGTGTTATTACACTAACTAGCAGCACATGATAGCAACACAGTATACTGAGTGTGTTATTACACTAACTAGCAGCACATGATAGCAACACAGTATACTGAGTGTGTTATTACACTAACTAGCAGCACATGATAGCAACACAGTATACTGAGTGTGTTATTACACTAACTAGCAGCACATGATAGCAACACAGTATACTGAGTGTGTTATTACACTAACTAGCAGCACATGATAGCAACACAGTATACTGAGTGTGTTATTACACTAACTAGCAACACATGATAGCAACACAGTATACTGAGTGTGTTATTACACTAACTAGCAGCACATGATAGCAACACAGTATACTGAGTGTGTTATTACACTAACTAGCAGCACATGATAGCAACACAGTATACTGAGTGTGTTATTACACTAACTAGCAGCACATGATAGCAACACAGTATACTGAGTGTGTTATTACACTAACTAGCAGCACATGATAGCAACACAGTATACTGAGTGTGTTATTACACTAACTAGCAGCACATGATAGCAACACAGTATACTGAGTGTGTTATTACACTAACTAGCAGCACATGATAGTAACACAGTATACTGAGTGTGTTATTACACTAACTAGCAGCACATGATAGCAACACAGTATACTGAGTGTGTTATTACACTAACTAGCAGCACATGATAGCAACACAGTATACTGAGTGTGTTATTACACTAACTAGCAGCACATGATAGCAACACAGTATACTGAGTGTGTTATTACACTAACTAGCAGCACATGATAGTAACACAGTATACTGAGTGTGTTATTACACTAACTAGCAGCACATGATAGTAACACAGTATACTGAGTGTGTTATTACACTAACTAGCAGCACATGATAGTAACACAGTATACTGAGTGTGTTATTACACTAACTAGCAGCACATGATAGCAACACAGTATACTGAGTGTGTTATTACACTAACTAGCAGCACATGATAGCAACACAGTATACTGAGTGTGTTATTACACTAACTAGCAGCACATGATAGCAACACAGTATACTGAGTGTGTTATTACACTAACTAGCAGCACATGATAGTAACACAGTATACTGAGTGTGTTATTACACTAACTAGCAACACATGATAGTAACACAGTATACTGAGTGTGTTATTACACTAACTAGCAGCACATGATAGTAACACAGTATACTGAGTGTGTTATTACACTAACTAGCAACACATGATAGCAACACAGTATACTGAGTGTGTTATTACACTAACTAGCAGCACATGATAGTAACACAGTATACTGAGTGTGTTATTACACTAACTAGCAGCACATGATAGTAACACAGTATACTGAGTGTGTTATTACACTAACTAGCAGCACATGATAGTAACACAGTATACTGAGTGTGTTATTACACTAACTAGCAACACATGATAGCAACACAGTATACTGAGTGTGTTATTACACTAACTAGCAGCACATGATAGCAACACAGTATACTGAGTGTGTTATTACACTAACTAGCAGCACATGATAGTAACACAGTATACTGAGTGTGTTATTACACTAACTAGCAACACAGCAACACAGTATACTGAGTGTGTTACACTAACTAGCAGCACAGTATACTGATATCTATGCTGAGACACTAACCAGTGCTGGATATGGAGGGTAGCCACGACACTTTGCCCAAACGAGGTCGAGAGGTTGTAATGGTTTCGTTGTAGTGATGCCTACCCCGTTCATTCCCTTGGCTAGCTTCTCCCCTCCTTTCTGTGGCGCCTTCTTGGCAGCAGCAGCAGCAGCGTCATCACTACTAGCACTAAGTGTTCTCTTGCGTGTCAATGACTCCACACTGCTCGCTGATGGCACACCACCCTCTCCATGATCAAAGAATGGTGATTGGCTCTCTTCATCGCTAGCTATCTCGATGGAAGGTGATCGTATTGACCTGCTCAGCTGCCGTGTCCGAGGGCGCTCCACTCCATTCACCTGAGGTATCTCCTCAGATCTGTTGCTAGGCAACCGTTGTCGGTTAGCACGTGATTGCCGTTTCCTAGCGGGACGATCACACGCCATTGGATAGCTCCTGTTCCTTCTCCTTCGCTTGGTCTTCACTACTGGTCTCTCTTCTACCTCTTCCTCCTCTTCTTCTTCTTCCTCCTCGTCAGGTGGTGCTGGCTGCTCAATGGTGTCTCTACTCTGTTCACTAGTAGTTGAGCAGCTAGTGGATGAACCACTGCTACTGGTGACTCTCTCTCTAGTCTCCTCCTCCTCTTCACTATCCACTTGTTGCTGCTCTAGTCTGATTCCAGATGATGAGAGGATTGCTCGCCGACTAGCCGTGATCCGCAAGCTGCCATGACGTAGCTGTGATGCTAGTCCCTCGGCATCTCGCGGTGGAGACAGAATCATTCGACGACGTGGAGGAGATGTGACAGGTGTGTTACCTGTGAGGGTGTGAGGGTGTGACTGATGTGCCTATCTCTGGCTCACCATTATCAATCGGCATGTCCCTCTTCTTGATCTTCCTCTTCAGGAACGCCATCTCTTTCCTCAATCTCTTTTCTTGAGATTTCTTAGCAGCTGGATAATGATCACATGATCACAAAGCAAGGTCACATGACCTCATCACTAACCTCCTTTAAACTGGCTATCAATTACACTCAGCTGTTCCTCGAGGTACTGGTACTGCTCATCAATTGTAGAGCTGCCCAACCTGTCCCTAGCCGTCTTCACTACCCTCTCCTCAGCATACTCACCCTCTACACATTGACAACAGAATTGTCTATTAATAGTATAATGAGGTAACACCTGCTCATCGCCAAACATGGCAAAAAACAGTTATGACATTGGCAAGTTTTGTGCTAGGCTCAAGAGTGTTACAGCGGTTTGTGCTAGGCTCAAGAGTGTTACAGCGGTTTTATTACTCCTTGCAACAGCCACAAAAGCGTAAAGCGTGATCCGTGCCTTATTTGGAAGGTTTATTACATCGCGTGATTTAGATTGAACAAAGTTTACACTCTATGGTTGACGCTTTTAGATTGCAAGAAGTAGTGAAACCGCTGTACCAGAGAAGAGGTAAACTGTACCAGTGACTAGCTATACACTGAATATACAAAGGTGAACAAGAGTATCCTGACCTCTTGTAAACATTTCAGGTGGTTGCTGCTGTATGAAGGCAGCTGCAGTGGGTGTGAGGGGCGGGGGCTCGGCCACGTCAGGATCATGCATCCCAGTAGAGCTGCTCACACCAGCACTATCAACATGGTTCCATACACCATCAAGGATCTTCATCCCAGCGTCACGGATACGTACAGCCGCTCGATAGTAGATGGTATCTTTAGCATTATAGACCATGGCATTGCTCCAAACATTGTTGAAGTCTTGCTCAAACTCGCTGAGCACTGTGTACTGATGCTGCTCGACCTTCTGACGCATCGTACCGAAATCCATCGGATGACGAATAACATCGAGATAGTCTGGAACCTGAAGGAGAGAGAGAAGGAGAGAGTGAGTGGGTGGGTAAGTGAGTGATTGAGTGGGTGCCTCACATCGTCCACAGGGACTGGTTCTGCGAATATGTCGGCTGGGTCCTTGGCAGCAAGCTTGTTGAGCACTCTCTTCATCATGACCTCCAGCGGAGTAAGGGATAGCCGTGTGATCTCTTCCATCATTCGTAACTACATAGACACACACTCACTCATCACGGGCTCATTGCTGCTAGTAGAGGTCACTAACCTGCTCTCTCTTCAACTTCTCTCTCTTACGAACCAGTTCAACCAGTAACCGTGCTCGCTCTAGTCCATGGCGTAGTTCCTTCCATTGGTCGATCTGTTCAACTAGTGCTTCTCTCTCCTCCTCAGTCAGGTTCTATGAGAGAGAAAGAGTGCATTAGTCACGACAGAGACATGCTTCAGACATGAACAGAGCAAGGAAAAAATTAGTATCCACTGATTCTGCTCACCATGGAAACAGCTGTCTTCTGGCCCTTGTTGTTAGCCTGCAGTCTGCGCAGTAGAGGGACTCCATTACGAGACTGCCTCTTCAGCTTCCAATAATTCACAAGCTTTGGAATAAACTGTGACTTCTTATGCAAAGACACTCGGCTAATGATGCGATCCAACCTGCAATGAATGAGTCAATGAGCCACCATAATAACCAGTACACTAACCTATGCTGTGGCACATAGGGCAGGTTCACTACTGGAGCATGTATGGCTCTCTGCTCTTCTAGCATGCGACGAGCTCTCTTCACTACTCGGCTCTCACTCTTTGCTGCTAGGTTCTTCCCCTCTCCATCACCCTCGGTCACTGCTTCACCTTCTCCTCCTTCATCATCCTCCTTCTCGCTGGATATGGCCGAGTCATTGTCAGCATCGAGAGACTCCAGGAGCTTCTTGCGAGCCGAGAGAGGCGTGTGGCAGTCACAAAATGCTGTCTTCTTTATCTCGCCGCCTTTCATTAGCTCAATCTTCATGAAGAGGCCAGCTTGCTGAGCGCAGGTCACATGGAACGCTGTATAGCAGTTGGTCTTGGCACACTGGATACATGCTCCGTAAGAACGCTTACGACAGATGTAACAGCTCAGCTTCCAGCGAGCAGAGGGGACGTTATGGATGCCATCTATCGGTTCAAGAAAGACAGTGTTGGCAAACTGCACCTCTGGGATCCACAGGGCACAGATGACGTGAGCCCACTTGCCGTCAACGGTCTGTTTGAAAGCGCCGCCTTTGTTAGGACAGAGAACACAGTCCACACTACACGAGGGAGACTGAAGGCAGCGTCGGCACAGCCACTGACCCTCGGGTATATAGGGGACACCATAGCACTCTTGATGGACGGCTAGATTACACATGTCGCAGAACAAGATGGCATTAGTGTTATGGCACTCTCCATCACTACAGATGCAGCACACAGCATTCTCATCGATATTATACGGGTTGGCATCTCCTTTATCACCAGCCGCATGGCTCTCAAACACACACTCCTTCTCTAGTCGATCCATTAGTAGCTCGAACGCCTCTTGAGGCACTGACGTGAGTCCCTCCATCTTCCTCTCTTCATTGATCAACAGCAACCACTGACTATCCTCCTCATCCATATCATATTCAACCATCTCGTCCATCTCTTCAGCTGATTGTTCAATATAGCGGAAATACACAGAGTCTCTTACTGGAGCTTCACTGAACTCCAGGTTATCAAGAGTAGTCACCTCAACATCAGGTAGCTTCACTTGCTGGTCGGCCCCACCTGATGGAGTCTTGAGCTTTGATCGCCTCTTGTTCTTGCTAGCTGACTTGCCTTGCTGCTGTAGTGTGGTCACACGATTCCTTCCTCTTCTCTGTGGTGTACGGTGGGTACTCCTGCTAGACGGTGATTCATCACGATCGCTGCCTCGTTCCTCTTCACTAATGCTGCCCACCATTGTCAGGTCGACATCAATCTCCACTCTCTTGTACTCACAGTCAAACTCGACCTCGACTAGTCTCTGAGACTCCGCCCAGGTCAGTGCCTCTCTCTTGGGCGTCTTCCTCCTGCTACTGCTAGCTGGTACACAGGGAGAGCCACAGTGCCGTGCTGGGCTACCACGAGGCGTCTCTTCACCCAGCACACAGCGAGGCACTCCAGTCCCGGTTCTGAACTGGCCAATGTGATACAAGATGCCAGAGAGGCTACGGTAGCTCTTGCGACAGAGCGGGCACTGGTGAGGTGGCTGGGCCTCTCTGAAGCCTTGAGCCAGCACTTTGGTATCCACTATAGCGCCTTCGTTCATGACGGCGAGCCCTTGGTGTCGACTAGACAGGAGACTGGTTAGTACTGGCTAGGTGTAAACCCGCCCTAAAGCTTAGCGGGCTTTTCGTCAGCAGATCAGTGTACAGGTGAAGATATTGTCAGCGCTGCTCGTCACAACAGCCTCGCATTACTCTCACCGAGTGTACAGGTCTTGCTGCTGGTCTGGTAGATGGCGGTGAGTGTCCAGAAGGTAGCTAGTGGCTTGTCAAAACTCAACGCGGGTATGCAATTTCGAATTGGCGGCCATTTTCCACTTACCAAACAAATCACGTGACCTGTATTGCGCGCTTCTTTCTCTTCATAGCTTCCTATAGGTCGCTATGCTTCACGATAAACACTCTATAGCCTACTCGGTGTAGTGTATGTGTGCCAGTATGTTTCATCATCTCTACTGACCCTCAGTAGCTCCTAGCAGCAACTGCTGTATGAGAGTTGCTAATATAATTCACTCATACTCCTAGCCCCGCCCATTAGTCACACCTCTTCTTGTGCATATAAACCACTCTAGTGACCCTGGATCATTTGAGCGCTGCGGAGTACGAAACTTCCTGCGCCCACGGAAGATCAAACCTGTAGCTATTCCTCTTCTCCATCATCTGATTCTAATCCTGCACTGTCTAACGATCCATCATGAAGATGTCACACTGCCCCTTCCTCGGTCGCGTCACAAGGCGTTATCTGCAGCATGCTGGTCGATCACTGACTGTCTACAGCGAGCAATGCCCTGTAATGGCTCGCCTAGTGCACACTCCAGCACGCCAAGGAGCTAACATCCTCACCTCCCGGGCCCCTCTTAACCTCGGTATGTATATGATTGCAGGGTAATTGCCAGCAGCTAATTTTACACCTCTCTCATTGTGTCTCTAACAGAACGCCTGTACCTGAGCATCCACTCAAGCCTACCTCGTGCTAACATTGGCTCTGCTGCGCAGTGTCCATTCCATAATGTCCTTCGTGGAGTGAGCACCTCAGCTGCTGTGCTCACCAAGGAGACGACCGGACAGCAACAGCAGGCAGCTCCTGATCAAGAGGGCATCATGCCTAAAGGTGCTATTATTGTAGCAGCAACAATGGTGTATTGACTATGTCTCTCTCTCTCCTCTAAGGTAACTGTCCCTTCCGCTGGTCGGACCTGATCACTAACACTGTCAAGGACAAGATCAAAGATGTTCTACCATCATCAGCAGCAGCAGCAGCACCAGGGGGCTCAATGAAAGATCATGGGATGCCACTCATTGGTATGATCATGGTGCTCTGGTATTATAATACAGTAGTACAGTAGAGCTAGCATTAACTATCAGAGCAGAACAATTCGCTAATATTAGGTCCCGCTAAATTTACGAATTGAGTGCCTCCTACATGCAGTACAGAAACACAACTGATAGACTGTGCATAGTAAACACATCATTAGCTCTTGTTATAGAATAATAGTGTCAACTCACCTTATGCCCCTGACACCTAGGCTAGTAGCTAGCATGCCCCTGACACCTAGGCTAGTAGCTAGCATGCCCCTGACACCTAGGCTAGTAGCTAGCATGCCCCTGACACCTAGGCTAGTAGCTAGCATGCCCCTGACACCTAGGCTAGTAGCTAGCATGCCCTGACACCTAGGCTAGTAGCTAGCATGCCCCTGACACCTAGGCTAGTAGCTAGCATGCCCCTGACACCTAGGCTAGTAGCTAGCATGCCCTGATGGCCTAGCATGCCCCTGACACCTAGGCTAGTAGCTAGCATGCCCTGATGGCGTATCATGCCCCTGACACCTAGGCTAGTAGCTAGCATGCCCTGATGGCGTATCATGCCCCTGACACCTAGGCTAGTAGCTAGCATGCCCTGATGGCCTAGCATGCCCCTGACACCTAGGCTAGTAGCTAGCATGCCCTGATGGCGTATCATGCCCCTGATGGCGTATCATGCTCCTGATGGCCTACATGGTCCATTAGTGTTGTTTTCTGCATTAGTCTAGTCTGTTCCTGCATCCTGTTCGTGACATGTTGTGTACTAGCAGGCTTCCTATGTACTCTTACAACCAACACGTCATGTGTGCCCATACTCACTTCCTCTCTATAGATGGGAGTGGTCTGGATTATGACCACTTCTTTGCTGACAAGATCCAAGCTAAGATGGATGATAAGTCGTATCGTCGTTTCCGAGTGCTGACACGCAATGCAGGGCCGTACCCTACAGCTAAGCACTACAGCAGCCCTGCATGCTCCCTAGACAACGGAAGGGACATCACTGTATGGTGCTCTAACGACTACATGGGCATGAGCAAGCACCCTCAAGTCATAGAGACTACCATGTATGCCACCAATATCCCTCTCTAGTTGCTAGTGATATGTACCTCTCTGTAGGGAAGCCATCAAGAAACATGGAGTGGGAGCAGGAGGTACTCGCAATATATCAGGAACTAGCTACTATCATTGCCTACTGGAGAAGGAGGTGGCATCTCTACATCATAAGGAGGCGGGGCTGATCTTCAGCTCATGTTATGTTGCTAATGATGCCACGCTGACCACGCTGGGCAAGATGCTGCCAAACTGTGTCTACTTCTCTGACTCTGGTAACCACGCCTCCATGATCGAGGGAATGCGCCATAGCGGAGCCAAGAAAGAGATATTTCGGCACAATGACATTGCTCACTTGGAACAGCTCCTCAAGAAATACGATCCATTACAGCCAAAGATTGTAGCATTCGAATCCGTCTATTCGATGACTGGCAAGATCGGTCACATCAAGGAGATATGCGACGTGGCTAAACGCTATAATGCTCTGACATTCATTGATGAAGTTCACGCTGTCGGCTTGTATGGCAACCAAGGAGCGGGTGTGGCTGAGAGGGATGGGCTGCTGGATCAGTGTGATATTATATCGGGCACTCTGGGAAAGGCATTTGGTGTGGCAGGAGGGTATATTGCTGGATCAGCCAAGATGATTGACATGGTACGCAGCTATGCATCTGGCTTCATCTTCACCACAGCCATGCCACCTATGCAAGCAGTCGCTGCCACTAAGTCCATCCAGATACTGCGTGGGCATGAAGGACGGGCACTTCGATCCAAGCACCAAGCCTCGGTCAAGCAGCTACGAGCTGCTCTAGTGGCAGCTGGACTACCTGTGGAACACAGTCCGAGCCATATTGTACCAGTCCATGTGAGTAGTGCTTAGTGTTACTGTGACTAGGTGTAACATGTCACCTCCCTCCTCCCACATGCAGGTCGGTAATGCTGAGCTATGTACTAAAGCCTCCATGCTGCTGATGGAACGTCATGGTATATATGTGCAAGATATCAACTACCCTACTGTACCCAGAGGAGAGGAGAAGCTGCGTATCGCTCCCACACCTCATCACAATGACTTCATGAAGGTCAAGTTTGTGGACGCCTTGGTCGATGTGTGGAATGAGCTGGGACTACCCTTCGTGGAACAAGAGATGCCTCAACCAGCTTGCTCTCGTCTGCAGTGGGGGGACAGCAGCCATGCAGCTATGCCACCTGTTGCTGTAGAGGCATTTTAGACCCTCCACCCATCTCCTGATAACAATAGTAGTGGTAGCTATAATAGTATAGTGACTCGATATCGACTAAACTCGAATTCATGCTCTGAATTATCAGATACAGCCTATGTTTTTAATCATAAGGAATTTAACAATGATCATGTGAGCATAGCACACGAGGTCATGTCGGAATGCACCGTGTAAATAAATGAATACGTTATTTTAATGATTACGGTTGCGCATGCGTAATCGTTTGTAAAGGGTCATGTGACGGAAGTAACACCCACGCAATACCCCAACTGACCAATCAGATTCGCTCAAGGGATTCTATTTCTATAGTAACCCGCAGTGACATCGCTCAGTTGTCTCGCTGTGGCAGTGACTACACAGACATACCGTAGTTCCCTCTCGTCGCCTGCTTCATCTCTTGTCGCCAGCTTATCCCATCTTTCTAACAACTAACCAACCGAAATGGCTACTCCAAAGTACGGAAGTCTTGACTGGGTGCGCCAGAACTACCACGAGGACTCAGAGAAAGGGGTCAACCAGCAGATCAACATGGAGCTGTATGCCATGTACACCTACCTCTCCATGGCTAGCTACTACGATCGCGCTGACGTGGCTCTGCCTAACTTTTCCGAATACTTCCGCAGCAACGCCAAGGAAGAGCTCGAGCACGCCATGAAGCTAATGAAGTTCCAGAACGAGCGCGGTGGTCTCGTGAAGCTTGAGGACATCAAGGCTCCCGCCAAGGAAGACTGGGGCCAGGGCATTGACGGAATGATGGCCGCTCTTGAGCTGGAAAGGAAGGTTAACGATTCCCTGCTGAAGCTGCACGCTGTAGCGGACAAGCACAATGACTACCAGATGTCTGACTTCATTGAGGGCAACTACCTTCATGAGCAGGTCGAGGCTATCAAGGAGCTCTCCGGCCACATCACCAACCTGAAGAGGGTTGGTGAGAAGGGCCATGGAGAGTACCACTTTGAGCGTGCATCCTTGTCCTAAGCAGAGTGCTGCTGCTATCGGCTAGCTATCTGAACATTCTCTAACAGTCCTTGTGTGTATGTTTTGTAGTTGATGTTGCTGCTGGCCAATAATACATTGTTTGAAGCTCAACTGTTATCAATGCATGACAATGGTTATAATAACACTAGTACTATAGTTCCACAGCAGTATCAATACACATGTTAGCAGCAGCAGCTGATAAGCTAGCTCGCCTTCTTGATCTAGTAGTAGAGTGATTGGTACTGATAACATGAAGTGTTGAGTCAGCTAGGCAGCCGAGGGTAGAGGCATAGAGGAGTGAAGCAGTGTGGTTCCTGCTAGTGACTACAGGCGACCCTTGATGCTGGCTGCTACTAGTATCCGATCCATGAAGGTCACTGGTAGAGACAGGTCTGAAGATGTCATCACCACAATCCATGGTCTGTGTAGCTGACCAGTGTAACGACCCATCCAATGACATGCTCCGGACACGCTTGCTCTCTCTCTGTGGTGATACTGGCTCCTTCAAGCTACTATCAGATGATGTCACTGGTAGCTTGTGATGGGGTACTCGAGTGAAGGGAACACGCTGTTCCTCCAGACGATGGCCCCCAGCGTCCATTAACAAGTCAAACAGCTGATCCATCTTGTTAGATCTCTTGATATCCTCTATTCCACCATAACTCATCCTAGCTGTGTCTTTCTGTTTGACACTATCCCGGCTAGCTCTCAGCTTGACACCAGCAGCATCATGCTGCTTGGTACCACCAAACAGTGACTTCTTTAACCTATAATAGAATCATGAAGCAGTATGTCAGCAGTATGTCAGCAGTATGTCAGCAGTATGTCAGTAACTCACGTTCCACTGAATGATGACGTCCTCTTAGCTAGCCCTCTGCTAGCTGTAGAAAGAAATGAAACAATAAACATGCTAATAATAGTATCAGAGTGTATGATGTAATAGCTCCTATTAATAGTATCACTAACGTAATGTCTGGAACTTGATGGAATCATCCATGACACGATCACGAGGAGATTTAGCAACCGGACGATGAGCCTTGAGTGGCGCCACATCCACACTGAATCCTGGAGTGGGGAAAAGGGGAATACATGAAGGAAGGAAGGGCTGTAGCTCACTGGTAGCAGCAGGGCTGTCCCTTGGGCTGGGGCGAGGGGGAGAGGGAGGGGTCGATGCAGCTCCATGTAGCTTGCTCACTAGCTGTCTGGTAGCTGTAGGCAAGAGAGCTAGGTGCACCATGTGTTATAGCAGCATACCATCAGGAGAGAGAGGACTGGTCAGCTGTATCACACGAGTAGTCATGAAGACCAAGAGATGTCTGGCTGTGTCCCTCCTGCTGTGATGAGCCTTGGCTACCTGGATCAATCCCTCCTCTACCTTGGGCACTAGGGAGTGGTTCCACAGCTCACACAACCAACTAGAGAGAGAGAGAGGGAGAGGAGAGAGAGAGAGAGAGAGAGAGAGAGAGAGGGAGGGAGGGAGGGAGGGAGGGAGGGAGGGAGGGAGGGAGGGAGGGAGGGAGGGAGGGAGGGAGGGAGGGAGGGAGGGAGGAGAGGGGAGAGAGAGAGAGAGAGAGAGGGTGATAGTACGTAGTGATAGTAGTGATGGTCCATACCTGAGCACTATGTCCACATTGTTCGATTCTATTGGACAAGCTAAAAACAGCTTATGACCTGTATCGGAGAACAGAGGAATAAGTGAGTGATCAAGTGAATAAGTGAGTGAGTGAGTGAGTGAGTGAGTGAGTGAGTAAGTGAGTGATCAAGTGAATAAGTGAGTGAGTGAGTGAGTGAGTGAGTGTGTGAGTGTAGCTACAGTAGTACCAGTAGTGAGGAAGGAGAACCCAAGGTATCTCATGAAGTGGTTGTACAGTATCCACACACGCCACACCCACACCACACTCTGATAGAGACCATCAAACCTGCATTCAGAGTAACCGTCACTAATGTCACACCATCACTCACCCTCACCTCATTGGTAGCACACCTCTTCTTGTATTGATGAGTTTGCTTAGCAGTTGCCGTAGCAACAAGCCACACCCTGGTTCAGTATTGTCCGAGAGGCGTACATGTGCGAAGTGATCAGTCATTGTACCAGCAGCAATGGAGGCACTACAGCAACACCATGATGTGATGGTGGATGGTAACACAGCTAGCATACCTGCAGTGGGTGGCTATGATACGACACTGTGAGGACAGCACGTACTCTCCTGGAGGATAGTCAGGTACGCCATCTAGCCACACACCCTCCTTGGTCTCCATAGCAACAAAAAGCTCAGCAAACACCTCCTCCACATCCTTCACCCTCTCCATCCCATCCATCACCAGCACAGTGGTGGGCGTGGTCTCAGCTGCTCCAGGAGGGTGGAGCAGTTCTGTAATGTAAAATGAATTTCAATCACACGATTAGTGAAATAATAAAACAAACTGACGTGACGACTACATTAGTAATTAATAATCAATAATCTTACTCTTATTATGAAGCAGTGTTATCAAGCTGTCTCGTGAGAAGCCAGAGTACAGGGGCACCTTGACTATCACCATGGAGTCGTGTTCCTGCTGCAGGAAGCTGGTTAGCTGCTTAATGACAGGAGTGGTATCACTACTAGGGGTGGAGTGAATCAGTAGAGCACGTCTGCCTGCAAGCTATACACACCATCACACACACAGTGATACATACGGTGGTTCACTCACTAGTCTAGAGCATTGTTCCAGTAGTGACAGTGGTGTGAGGGATAGCAGCACTCCTTCAGCAACACCTGGATCAACACATCATCATACTCATCATTATATCAATCTCCCTACCTTACCTTTCAGTTTAGCGATCACCTCTAGTGGTCTCTCAGCTTGCTCCAGTAACTCCACTGCATGGTAGGGAGTGCCCTCACTCCGCCCAATACGCACCTGCCGTACTCCGCCATTCCCCAGGGTTAGTGGCTCCATATGGTTCACCCTCTCCTTCACTACCTCCTCCATCACATCACACACCTCACTACCTCCCATCTTTAGTAAGTGGGTCAGCTTCTCTGGCACCTTACCAGTGGATCGTGGAGTGCTGGGCATTGAGCTAGCTGCCCATGACGAGTCAGCACTATTATCGATAGTCTGTATAGCAATGAAGTACTGCTGTATAGCCAGCTCTACTAGGCTAGCGAGGTCCTCCCATGAGTGACTGGGGAGTATATAGAGCCTACCCACAGCACAGCGACTGCCATTATGGGTCTCGATCATCAACACTACTTCCTTGCAACCTGTACATGAAAAAATAGCAAGTCACATGACAGCATAGCAACCGGTGGTATAGTCACATGACAGCATATGAACCGGTGGTATAGTCACATGACACCATATGCATAGCTACATTGTATCATGACAGCTTAGCTGCCAATAGGTATTTCCATACTCAAGCAGGGGATAGTACAGTAGATGAGTGCCATCATACAGGGGATAGTACAGTAGATGAGTGCCATCATACAGGGGATAGTACAGTAGATGAGTGCCATCATACAGGGGATAGTACAGTAGATGAGTGCCATCATACAGGGGATAGTACAGTAGATGAGTGCCATCATACCAGTGTTAGTGATGACCAAGCTGCAGTCAGCAGTAGCCACATGAGCTGCTGTATGACCTGTGCTGTTCCTGATGGATAGATTGATCTCTGGACAGGCACACAGCACCTGAACACACTCCTAGAGAGAGAGAGAGAGAGAGAGAGAGAGAGAGAGAGAGAGAGAGGAGAGAGAGAGAGAGAGAGAGAGGGGAGAGAGAGAGAGAGAGAGAGAGAGAGAAGAGAGAGAGAGAGAGAGAGAGAGAGAGAGAGAGAGAGAGAGAGAGAGAGAGAGAGAGAGAGTGAGTGAGAGGAATGGAAAGGAAGAGGGGATACCTTAAAGCCCTCAGCTGCTGCTTCATGTAAAGCAGTGTAGCCATGATTGTCTGCATGGTTGATTAGCTGATGCACAGTAGGAGGATGATAGCAAGCACGTAGTTTAGCCAATATAGAGCGAAGGAGATGAGGCATGTTGGTAATGGTAGCAACATGTAGCACTGTATGGCCGCTCTATAATGGTATAGGTCCATATTAGTCACAATGGAGTAGCCATGCTATAATAACACCAACAATACCTTAGAGACACACGTCAGTGGTGTGCCAGCATTAATCAGCTTGTTAGCACATTCTTGACGGCCATGATGGAGTGCCAGGTGCAGAGCTGTGTTGTCCTGAGCATCAGTGAGGGACAGACTGCAGCCACCAGACAGCAGTGCCATCATGCACCTGCAGGAAGAAGGTCACAAGACAGTGGCTGGCGGCACTCATTGATGGAATCCTTATCACACAGTCTAGAGTACACATACTAGCCACAACACACGTCATTACTCACTCAAGATGGCCATTACTAGCAGCTGACAGTAGAGGATAAGAGCCACTGGGTGAGGGTGTGTCAGCATGACAACCAGCTCTCAACAGAACACGCACACACCCTGCATGAGGGGTATGATCACCATCACACCATCACTCACTCACTCACTCACCAGCATTGCCACAATTCACAGCAGTACTCAGCAGTGTTCCTCCATGGTCTCTCACTAGCTCTTCTCCTAGCACTTCCTCTAGCTGTCTGGTGTTACCAGTATGTATAGCAGCCATGGCTAGCTCCATTGGGCTGTGCTGTGCTGGTCTCTGGTCTCCTGTCAACAATCCCTGAGTGTCCAGTGGTAACTGGCTCAGTACAGTAGACAGCAGGTCATCATTGTGTCGCACCACTGTAGCTGATGGCGACAGTAGCTGTGTCTGCTCCCACAGCTTGGCAGCTTCTCCTCCGGCCAATAATGCTTTGAGCTGTAGTAATGCCTGCCGCTCGCTCTCCACTAGTCGCTCTGCGGTTAATCTTTTCTCCCGTTCTAGGGCCAGTAATCTAGCTAGAGTAGCGAGCTCGTTCCGCCCGCTAGAAGCTGCTTCACTGTGTAGTCTAGAGTCCATTGCGCTAATGAGCCGTTATCAACAGCTCAGTGGTTTATAAGCCAGCTGGCCTGCCCAGTACACGCGAGAGAGTGGGCGAGCTGCTGCAACGTGTGTGCGCGCGTGCAATGTGTGATTCCGCCCACCGCTGCATGCACTATGCACCGCTTGATACGTGACCATGAATACACACGACATGTTTATAGCACTAAGTCAAGTTAATCTGTATATAGCACAATGAACCAGTTTCATGGCGACTAGAATCATGATGACTACTGCATTGATCGGTACGGCACTCATGCTGCTTATAGTACTGGTCATTGGACAATGGTTGGTGACTGTGCGGTCCCTGGTCGTACGGTGGTTGGTGACTGTGCGGTCCCTGGTCGTACGGTGGTTGGTGGCATTGCGGTCCCTGGACATATGGTGGCTCATGGTGGCTGTGCAGTCCCTGGTCATACGGTGGTTGATGGCCGTGCGGTCCCTGGTCATACGGTGGTTGATGGCCGTGCGGTCCCTGGTCATACGGTGGTTGATGGCTGTGCGATCCCTGGACATACGGTGGCTCATAGTGGCTGTGTGATCCCTGGTCGTACGGTGGTTGATGGCCGTGCAGTCCCTGGTCATACAATGGTTGATGGCTATGCGGTCCCTGGACATATGGTGGCTCATGGTGGTTGTGCGGGCCCTGGTCATACGGTGGTTGATGGCTGTGTGGTCCCTGGTCGTACGGTTGACGGCTGTGTGGTTCCTGGTCGTACGGTGGTTGATGGCAGTGTGAGCATAATGGCTGTTGATGCTCATCTTGCTGGTGGTGGTAAGGTGATATCTGGTCACATGATGTACAATAGTTCTGATGAGAGTGTGAATAGTGATGGTGTGAGGGAGGAGGAGGCATACACCAGTAGCAATGGCAAGGAGGCTCATAGCAACAGATAGGAGGAGCATAGTTACTATGGGTAGCACCATGCTGGGTGGGTGAACCATGATGAGGTGTTGGCGGTGTATAGTCAGATGGATCAAGGCAGAGCCTCTTACTAGCATGCTTCTCCTCATCATCAGATGGTGGCCTAGTGTCCTCTTCATCCCAGTTGATCTCTTGCTTCACCTGTGTGATAGAGTATGCTGGTCTACACAGAGGTATATATATAAGGCGTCAGCACTTGTAACCCGGTTAAATCCAAGTTGGATCAAACCAGACTGGGTTAAACTCGGTTAGCGAGTGTCCACACATGACCCGGATCGATGCAAGTCAGCCTCAGCCAGGTCCATGCTAGCAGTTCAAGGCCGTGCACTTTTTGGCTATGTGAATGCTCAAAGAGTGCCTCCAGTGTGTGTACACGAGGCAGAGTGCCTCCAGTGTGTGTACACGAGGCAGCACTATGACGAGCCCAGTTTCAACCCACATACGTAAGTGGGTTGGGTAAACTAGTTCAAACAAGTTTCGCCAAAACTAGGTCGAGTGCGGACGCGATCTGTCCAAGTTCAACCAGGGTTCACATGCAAGTGCGGACATGGCTTTAGACACATCATGATGTTGCTGCCAGTTCACTAATGCATGCATTCAGTACAGGGCTTGACCCACCCTCTCATGGAGTACATGCAGTATGACTTACTGTTCTCAGTCGCTGCAGCATAGCCTCCACCTCATGCTTGCTGTCTCCATCGTCATCCTCTCCTGATTCATCACTACAAGTTAAATCAATCAACTCATGATCATCACGTTCCTCTTCATCTGGCAATTGCTGCTGCTGTGACCCTACACCACAACACATAGTAGCTAGCTATATGATGGTTACTACACAACACATAGTAGCTAGCTATATGATGGTTACTACACAACACATAGTAGCTAGCTATATGATGGTTACTACACAACACATAGTAGCTAGCTATATGATGGTTACTACACAACACACATACGTAAGTGGGTTGAAACTACACAACACATAGTAGCTAGCTATATGATGGTTACTACACCACAACACATAGTAGCTAGCTATATGATGGTTACTACACCACAACACATAGTAGCTAGCTATATGATGGTTACTACACCACAACACATAGTAGCTAGCTATATGATGGTTACTACACAACACATAGTAGCTAGCTATATGATGGTTACTACACCACAACACATAGTAGCTAGCTATATGATGGTTACTACACCACAACACATAGTAGCTAGCTATATGATGGTTACTACACCACAACACATAGTAGCTAGCTATATGATGGTTACTACATCACAACACATAGTAGCTAGCTATATGATGGTTACTACACAACACATAGTAGCTAGCTATATGATGGTTACTACATCACAACACATAGTAGCTAGCTATATGATGGTTACTACACCACAACACATAGTAGCTAGCTATATGATGGTTACTACACCACAACACATAGTAGCTAGCTATATGATGGTTACTACACCACAACACATAGTAGCTAGCTATATGATGGTTACTACACCACAACACATAGTAGCTAGCTATATGATGGTTACTACATCACAACACATAGTAGCTAGCTATATGATGGTTACTACATCACAACACATAGTAGCTAGCTATATGATGGTTACTACACCACAACACATAGTAGCTAGCTATATGATGGTTACTACACCACAACACATAGTAGCTAGCTATATGATGGTTACTACACAACACATAGTAGCTAGCTATATGATGGTTACTACACCACAACACATAGTAGCTAGCTATATGATGGCTACTACACCACAACACATAGTAGCTAGCTATATGATGGTTACTACACAACACATAGTAGCTAGCTATATGATGGCTACTACACCACAACACATAGTAGCTAGCTATATGATGGTTACTACACAACACATAGTAGCTAGCTATATGATGGTTACTACACCACAACACATAGTAGCTAGCTATATGATGGTTACTACACAACACATAGTAGCTAGCTATATGATGGTTACTACATCACAACACATAGTAGCTAGCTATATGATGGTTACTACATCACAACACATAGTAGCTAGCTATATGATGGTTACTACACCACAACACATAGTAGCTAGCTATATGATGGTTACTACACCACAACACATAGTAGCTAGCTATATGATGGTTACTACACAACACATAGTAGCTAGCTATATGATGGTTACTACACAACACATAGTAGCTAGCTATATGATGGTCACTACACCACAACACATAGTAGCTAGCTATATGATGGTTACTACACAACAACACATAGTAGCTAGCTATATGATGGTTACTACACCACAACACATAGTAGCTAGCTATATGATGGTTACTACATCACAACACATAGTAGCTAGCTATATGATGGTTACTACACCACAACACATAGTAGCTAGCTATATGATGGTTACTACACAACAACACATAGTAGCTAGCTATATGATGGTTACTACACAACACATAGTAGCTAGCTATATGATGGTTACTACACAACAACACATAGTAGCTAGCTATATGATGGTTACTACACCACAACACATAGTAGCTAGCTATATGATGGTTACTACACCACAACACATAGTAGCTAGCTATATGATGGTTACTACATCACAACACATAGTAGCTAGCTATATGATGGTTACTACACCACAACACATAGTAGCTAGCTATATGATGGTTACTACACAACACATAGTAGCTAGCTATATGATGGTTACTACACCACAACACATAGTAGCTAGCTATATGATGGTTACTACACAACACATAGTAGCTAGCTATATGATGGTTACTACATCACAACACATAGTAGCTAGCTATATGATGGTTACTACACCACAACACATAGTAGCTAGCTATATGATGGTTACTACACAACACATAGTAGCTAGCTATATGATGGTTACTACATCACAACACATAGTAGCTAGCTATATGATGGTTACTACACCACAACACATAGTAGCTAGCTATATGATGGTTACTACACCACAACACATAGTAGCTAGCTATATGATGGTTACTACATCACAACACATAGTAGCTAGCTATATGATGGTTACTACACCACAACACATAGTAGCTAGCTATATGATGGTTACTACACAACACATAGTAGCTAGCTATATGATGGTTACTACACAACAACACATAGTAGCTAGCTATATGATGGTTACTACACCACAACACATAGTAGCTAGCTATATGATGGTTACTACACCACAACACATAGTAGCTAGCTATATGATGGTTACTACACCACAACACATAGTAGCTAGCTATATGATGGTTACTACATCACAACACATAGTAGCTAGCTATATGATGGTTACTACACCACAACACATAGTAGCTAGCTATATGATGGTTACTACATCACAACACATAGTAGCTAGCTATATGATGGTTACTACACAACACATAGTAGCTAGCTATATGATGGTTACTACACCACAACACATAGTAGCTAGCTATATGATGGTTACTACACCACAACACATAGTAGCTAGCTATATGATGGTTACTACATCACAACACATAGTAGCTAGCTATATGATGGTTACTACATCACAACACATAGTAGCTAGCTATATGATGGTTACTACACCACAACACATAGTAGCTAGCTATATGATGGTTACTACACCACAACACATAGTAGCTAGCTATATGATGGTTACTACATCACAACACATAGTAGCTAGCTATATGATGGTTACTACACAACACATAGTAGCTAGCTATATGATGGTTACTACACCACAACACATAGTAGCTAGCTATATGATGGTTACTACACCACAACACATAGTAGCTAGCTATATGATGGTTACTACATCACAACACATAGTAGCTAGCTATATGATGGTTACTACACCACAACACATAGTAGCTAGCTATATGATGGTTACTACACCACAACACATAGTAGCTAGCTATATGATGGTTACTACATCACAACACATAGTAGCTAGCTATATGATGGTTACTACATCACAACACATAGTAGCTAGCTATATGATGGTTACTACATCACAACACATAGTAGCTAGCTATATGATGGTTACTACATCACAACACATAGTAGCTAGCTATATGATGGTTACTACATCACAACACATAGTAGCTAGCTATATGATGGTTACTACACCACAACACATAGTAGCTAGCTATATGATGGTTACTACACCACAACACATAGTAGCTAGCTATATGATGGTTACTACATCACAACACATAGTAGCTAGCTATATGATGGTTACTACACCACAACACATAGTAGCTAGCTATATGATGGTTACTACACCACAACACATAGTAGCTAGCTATATGATGGTTGCTACACCACAACACATAGTAGCTAGCTATATGATGGTTACTACATCACAACACATAGTAGCTAGCTATATGATGGTTACTACACAACACATAGTAGCTAGCTATATGATGGTTACTACACAACACTTAGTAGCTAGCTATATGATGGTTACTACACCACAACACATAGTAGCTAGCTATATGATGGTTACTACATCACAACACATAGTAGCTAGCTATATGATGGTTACTACATCACAACACATAGTAGCTAGCTATATGATGGTTACTACACAACACTTAGTAGCTAGCTATATGATGGTTACTACACCACAACACATAGTAGCTAGCTATATGATGGTTACTACACCACAACACATAGTAGCTAGCTATATGATGGTTACTACATCACAACACATAGTAGCTAGCTATATGATGGTTACTACACCACAACACATAGTAGCTAGCTATATGATGGTTACTACACCACAACACATAGTAGCTAGCTATATGATGGTTACTACATCACAACACATAGTAGCTAGCTATATGATGGTTACTACATCACAACACATAGTAGCTAGCTATATGATGGTTACTACACCACAACACATAGTAGCTAGCTATATGATGGTTACTACATCACAACACATAGTAGCTAGCTATATGATGGTTACTACATCACAACACATAGTAGCTAGCTATATGATGGTTACTACATCACAACACATAGTAGCTAGCTATATGATGGTTACTACATCACAACACATAGTAGCTAGCTATATGATGGTTACTACACCACAACACATAGTAGCTAGCTATATGATGGTTACTACATCACAACACATAGTAGCTAGCTATATGATGGTTACTACATCACAACACATAGTAGCTAGCTATATGATGGTTACTACATCACAACACATAGTAGCTAGCTATATGATGGTTACTACATCACAACACATAGTAGCTAGCTATATGATGGTTACTACACCACAACACATAGTAGCTAGCTATATGATGGTTACTACATCACAACACATAGTAGCTAGCTATATGATGGTTACTACACCACAACACATAGTAGCTAGCTATATGATGGTTACTACATCACAACACATAGTAGCTAGCTATATGATGGTTACTACATCACAACACATAGTAGCTAGCTATATGATGGTTACTACACCACAACACATAGTAGCTAGCTATATGATGGTTACTACACCACAACACATAGTAGCTAGCTATATGATGGTTACTACATCACAACACATAGTAGCTAGCTATATGATGGTTACTACACCACAACACATAGTAGCTAGCTATATGATGGTTACTACACCACAACACATAGTAGCTAGCTATATGATGGTTGCTACACCACAACACATAGTAGCTAGCTATATGATGGTTACTACATCACAACACATAGTAGCTAGCTATATGATGGTTACTACACAACACATAGTAGCTAGCTATATGATGGTTACTACACAACACTTAGTAGCTAGCTATATGATGGTTACTACACCACAACACATAGTAGCTAGCTATATGATGGTTACTACATCACAACACATAGTAGCTAGCTATATGATGGTTACTACATCACAACACATAGTAGCTAGCTATATGATGGTTACTACACAACACTTAGTAGCTAGCTATATGATGGTTACTACACCACAACACATAGTAGCTAGCTATATGATGGTTACTACATCACAACACATAGTAGCTAGCTATATGATGGTTACTACACAACACATAGTAGCTAGCTATATGATGGTTACTACATCACAACACATAGTAGCTAGCTATATGATGGTTACTACACCACAACACATAGTAGCTAGCTATATGATGGTTACTACACAACACTTAGTAGCTAGCTATATGATGGTTACTACATCACAACACATAGTAGCTAGCTATATGATGGTTACTACACCACAACACATAGTAGCTAGCTATATGATGGTTACTACACAACACATAGTAGCTAGCTATATGATGGTTACTACACAACACATAGTAGCTAGCTATATGATGGTTACTACACAACACATAGTAGCTAGCTATATGATGGTTACTACACAACACATAGTAGCTAGCTATATGATGGTTACTACACCACAACACATAGTAGCTAGCTATATGATGGTTACTACACCACAACACATAGTAGCTAGCTATATGATGGTTACTACATCACAACACATAGTAGCTAGCTATATGATGGTTACTACACCACAACACATAGTAGCTAGCTATATGATGGTTACTACATCACAACACATAGTAGCTAGCTATATGATGGTTACTACATCACAACACATAGTAGCTAGCTATATGATGGTTACTACACCACAACACATAGTAGCTAGCTATATGATGGTTACTACACAACACATAGTAGCTAGCTATATGATGGTTACTACACAACACATAGTAGCTAGCTATATGATGGTTACTACACCACAACACATAGTAGCTAGCTATATGATGGTTACTACATCACAACACATAGTAGCTAGCTATATGATGGTTACTACACCACAACACATAGTAGCTAGCTATATGATGGTTACTACACCACAACACATAGTAGCTAGCTATATGATGGTTACTACACCACAACACATAGTAGCTAGCTATATGATGGTTACTACACAACAACACATAGTAGCTAGCTATATGATGGTTACTACATCACAACACATAGTAGCTAGCTATATGATGGTTACTACATCACAACACATAGTAGCTAGCTATATGATGGTTACTACACAACACATAGTAGCTAGCTATATGATGGTTACTACACCACAACACATAGTAGCTAGCTATATGATGGTTACTACATCACAACACATAGTAGCTAGCTATATGATGGTTACTACACAACACATAGTAGCTAGCTATATGATGGTTACTACATCACAACACATAGTAGCTAGCTATATGATGGTTACTACATCACAACACATAGTAGCTAGCTATATGATGGTTACTACACCACAACACATAGTAGCTAGCTATATGATGGTTACTACACCACAACACATAGTAGCTAGCTATATGATGGTTACTACACCACAACACATAGTAGCTAGCTATATGATGGTTACTACACCACAACACATAGTAGCTAGCTATATGATGGTTACTACACAACACATAGTAGCTAGCTATATGATGGTTACTACACCACAACACATAGTAGCTAGCTATATGATGGTTACTACATCACAACACATAGTAGCTAGCTATATGATGGTTACTACACCACAACACATAGTAGCTAGCTATATGATGGTTACTACACAACACATAGTAGCTAGCTATATGATGGTTACTACACCACAACACATAGTAGCTAGCTATATGATGGTTACTACATCACAACACATAGTAGCTAGCTATATGATGGTTACTACACCACAACACATAGTAGCTAGCTATATGATGGTTACTACACCACAACACATAGTAGCTAGCTATATGATGGTTACTACACCACAACACATAGTAGCTAGCTATATGATGGTTGGCGGTCAACAATCACTGGACTGGACCAGTGGACTGGACTGGTGGACTGGACTGACCTTTGGTGCAGGAAACAGGAAACCGCGCCCATAATTACTACTAAATCCTACTCCCAAGACCCTAAAACCTTCGCCTAACAGCGCACAGATGGACCTAACAGCGCACAGATGGACCTAACAGCGCACAGATGGACCTAACAGCGCTCAGTATGGACCTAACAGCGCCCAGTATTCGCCTAACAGCGCCCAGTATGGGCCTAACAGCTCCCAGTATGGACCTAACAGCGCCCAGTATTCGCCTAACGGCGTCCAGTATTCGCCAGAATAGTAATGAGTGCCGTTAGATCCATACTGGGCGCTGATAGGTCCATACTGGGCGCTGTTAGGCGAATACTGGGCGCTGTTAGGTCCATACTGAGCGCTGTTAGGTCCATACTGAGCGCTGTTAGGTCCATCTGTGCGCTGTTAGGTCCATCTGTGCGCTGTTAGGTCCATCTGTGCGCTGTTAGGTCCATCTGTGCGCTGTTAGGCGAAGGTTTTAGGGTCTTGGGTGTAGGATTTAGTAGTAATTATGGGCGCGGTTTCCTGTTTCCTGCACCAAAGGTCAGTCCAGTAGTCCAGTCCACCAGTCCAGTCCACTGGTCCAGTCCAGTGATTGTTGACCGCCATGATGGTTACTACACCACAACACATAGTAGCTAGCTATATGATGGTTACTACACCACAACACATAGTAGCTAGCTATATGATGGTTACTACATCACAACACATAGTAGCTAGCTATATGATGGTTACTACACCACAACACATAGTAGCTAGCTATATGATGGTTACTACACCACAACACATAGTAGCTAGCTATATGATGGTTACTACACCACAACACATAGTAGCTAGCTATATGATGGTTACTACACCACAACACATAGTAGCTAGCTATATGATGGTTACTACACCACAACACATAGTAGCTAGCTATATGATGGTTACTACACCACAACACATAGTAGCTAGCTATATGATGGTTACTACACCACAACACATAGTAGCTAGCTATATGATGGTTACTACACCACAACACATAGTAGCTAGCTATATGATGGTTACTACACAACACATAGTAGCTAGCTATATGATGGTTACTACATCACAACACATAGTAGCTAGCTATATGATGGTTACTACACAACACATAGTAGCTAGCTATATGATGGTTACTACACCACAACACATAGTAGCTAGCTATATGATGGCTACTACACCACAACACATAGTAGCTAGCTATATGATGGTTACTACACAACACATAGTAGCTAGCTATATGATGGTTACTACACCACAACACATAGTAGCTAGCTATATGATGGTTACTACACAACACATAGTAGCTAGCTATATGATGGTTACTACATCACAACACATAGTAGCTAGCTATATGATGGTTACTACATCACAACACATAGTAGCTAGCTATATGATGGTTACTACACCACAACACATAGTAGCTAGCTATATGATGGCTACTACACCACAACACATAGTAGCTAGCTATATGATGGTTACTACACAACACATAGTAGCTAGCTATATGATGGTTACTACACCACAACACATAGTAGCTAGCTATATGATGGTTACTACACAACACATAGTAGCTAGCTATATGATGGTTACTACATCACAACACATAGTAGCTAGCTATATGATGGTTACTGCACCACAACACATAGTAGCTAGCTATATGATGGTTACTACACAACACATAGTAGCTAGCTATATGATGGTTACTACATCACAACACTTAGTAGCTAGCTATATGATGGTTACTACACCACAACACATAGTAGCTAGCTATATGATGGTTACTACACCACAACACATAGTAGCTAGCTATATGATGGTTACTACACAACACATAGTAGCTAGCTATATGATGGTTACTACACAACACATAGTAGCTAGCTATATGATGGTTACTACACCACAACACATAGTAGCTAGCTATATGATGGTTACTACACCACAACACATAGTAGCTAGCTATATGATGGTTACTACACCACAACACATAGTAGCTAGCTATATGATGGTTACTACACCACAACACATAGTAGCTAGCTATATGATGGTTACTACACAACACATAGTAGCTAGCTATATGATGGTTACTACACCACAACACATAGTAGCTAGCTATATGATGGTTACTACACAACACATAGTAGCTAGCTATATGATGGTTACTACACAACAACACATAGTAGCTAGCTATATGATGGTTACTACACCACAACACATAGTAGCTAGCTATATGATGGTTACTACACAACACATAGTAGCTAGCTATATGATGGTTACTACACAACAACACATAGTAGCTAGCTATATGATGGTTACTACACAACAACACATAGTAGCTAGCTATATGATGGTTACTACACAACAACACATAGTAGCTAGCTATATGATGGTTACTACACCACAACACATAGTAGCTAGCTATATGATGGTTACTACACCACAACACATAGTAGCTAGCTATATGATGGTTACTACACAACACATAGTAGCTAGCTATATGATGGTTACTACACCACAACACATAGTAGCTAGCTATATGATGGTTACTACACAACAACACATAGTAGCTAGCTATATGATGGTTACTACATCACAACACATAGTAGCTAGCTATATGATGGTTACTACACCACAACACATAGTAGCTAGCTATATGATGGTTACTACACTACAACACTTAGTAGCTAGCTATATGATGGTTACTACACCACAACACTTAGTAGCTAGCTATATGATGGTTACTACACCACAACACATAGTAGCTAGCTATATGATGGTTACTACATCACAACACATAGTAGCTAGCTATATGATGGTTACTACACAACACATAGTAGCTAGCTATATGATGGTCACTACACCACAACACATAGTAGCTAGCTATATGATGGTTACTACACAACACATAGTAGCTAGCTATATGATGGTTACTACACCACAACACATAGTAGCTAGCTATATGATGGTTACTACACCACAACACATAGTAGCTAGCTATATGATGGTTACTACATCACAACACATAGTAGCTAGCTATATGATGGTTACTACACCACAACACATAGTAGCTAGCTATATGATGGTTACTACACAACACATAGTAGCTAGCTATATGATGGTTACTACATCACAACACATAGTAGCTAGCTATATGATGGTTACTACACAACACATAGTAGCTAGCTATATGATGGTTACTACACCACAACACATAGTAGCTAGCTATATGATGGTTACTACATCACAACACATAGTAGCTAGCTATATGATGGTTACTACACCACAACACATAGTAGCTAGCTATATGATGGTTACTACACCACAACACATAGTAGCTAGCTATATGATGGTTACTACATCACAACACATAGTAGCTAGCTATATGATGGTTACTACACCACAACACATAGTAGCTAGCTATATGATGGTTACTACATCACAACACATAGTAGCTAGCTATATGATGGTTACTACACCACAACACATAGTAGCTAGCTATATGATGGTTACTACACCACAACACATAGTAGCTAGCTATATGATGGTTACTACACCACAACACATAGTAGCTAGCTATATGATGGTTACTACACAACACATAGTAGCTAGCTATATGATGGTTACTACACCACAACACATAGTAGCTAGCTATATGATGGTTACTACACCACAACACATAGTAGCTAGCTATATGATGGTTACTACACCACAACACATAGTAGCTAGCTATATGATGGTTACTACACAACACATAGTAGCTAGCTATATGATGGTTACTACACAACACATAGTAGCTAGCTATATGATGGTTACTACATCACAACACATAGTAGCTAGCTATATGATGGTTACTACATCACAAGACATAGTAGCTAGCTATATGATGGCTACTACACCACAACACATAGTAGCTAGCTATATGATGGTTACTACACAACACATAGTAGCTAGCTATATGATGGTTACTACACCACAACACATAGTAGCTAGCTATATGATGGTTACTACACAACACATAGTAGCTAGCTATATGATGGTTACTACACCACAACACATAGTAGCTAGCTATATGATGGTTACTACATCACAACACATAGTAGCTAGCTATATGATGGTTACTACATCACAACACATAGTAGCTAGCTATATGATGGTTACTACACCACAACACATAGTAGCTAGCTATATGATGGTTACTACACCACAACACATAGTAGCTAGCTATATGATGGTTACTACACCACAACACATAGTAGCTAGCTATATGATGGTTACTACATCACAACACATAGTAGCTAGCTATATGATGGTTACTACATCACAACACATAGTAGCTAGCTATATGATGGTTACTACATCACAACACATAGTAGCTAGCTATATGATGGTTACTACACCACAACACATAGTAGCTAGCTATATGATGGTTACTACATCACAACACATAGTAGCTAGCTATATGATGGTTACTACACCACAACACATAGTAGCTAGCTATATGATGGTTACTACACCACAACACATAGTAGCTAGCTATATGATGGTTACTACACCACAACACATAGTAGCTAGCTATATGATGGTTACTACATCACAACACATAGTAGCTAGCTATATGATGGTTACTACACCACAACACATAGTAGCTAGCTATATGATGGTTACTACACCACAACACATAGTAGCTAGCTATATGATGGTTACTACACCACAACACATAGTAGCTAGCTATATGATGGTTACTACATCACAACACATAGTAGCTAGCTATATGATGGTTACTACACAACACATAGTAGCTAGCTATATGATGGTTACTACACCACAACACATAGTAGCTAGCTATATGATGGTTACTACATCACAACACATAGTAGCTAGCTATATGATGGTTACTACACCACAACACATAGTAGCTAGCTATATGATGGTTACTACACAACACATAGTAGCTAGCTATATGATGGTTACTACACCACAACACATAGTAGCTAGCTATATGATGGTTACTACATCACAACACATAGTAGCTAGCTATATGATGGTTACTACACCACAACACATAGTAGCTAGCTATATGATGGTTACTACACCACAACACATAGTAGCTAGCTATATGATGGTTACTACATCACAACACATAGTAGCTAGCTATATGATGGCTACTACACAACACATAGTAGCTAGCTATATGATGGTTACTACACCACAACACATAGTAGCTAGCTATATGATGGTTACTACATCACAACACATAGTAGCTAGCTATATGATGGTTACTACACCACAACACATAGTAGCTAGCTATATGATGGTTACTACACCACAACACATAGTAGCTAGCTATATGATGGTTACTACATCACAACACATAGTAGCTAGCTATATGATGGTTACTACACAACACATAGTAGCTAGCTATATGATGGTTACTACACCACAACACATAGTAGCTAGCTATATGATGGTTACTACATCACAACACATAGTAGCTAGCTATATGATGGTTACTACACCACAACACATAGTAGCTAGCTATATGATGGTTACTACACCACAACACATAGTAGCTAGCTATATGATGGTTACTACATCACAACACATAGTAGCTAGCTATATGATGGTTACTACACCACAACACATAGTAGCTAGCTATATGATGGCTACTACACAACACATAGTAGCTAGCTATATGATGGTTACTACACCACAACACATAGTAGCTAGCTATATGATGGTTACTACATCACAACACATAGTAGCTAGCTATATGATGGTTACTACACCACAACACATAGTAGCTAGCTATATGATGGTTACTACACCACAACACATAGTAGCTAGCTATATGATGGTTACTACACCACAACACATAGTAGCTAGCTATATGATGGTTACTACACCACAACACATAGTAGCTAGCTATATGATGGTTACTACACCACAACACATAGTAGCTAGCTATATGATGGCTACTACACCACAACACATAGTAGCTAGCTATATGATGGTTACTACACCACAACACATAGTAGCTAGCTATATGATGGTTACTACACAACACATAGTAGCTAGCTATATGATGGTTACTACACCACAACACATAGTAGCTAGCTATATGATGGTTACTACACAACAACACATAGTAGCTAGCTATATGATGGTTACTACACAACACATAGTAGCTAGCTATATGATGGTTACTACACCACAACACATAGTAGCTAGCTATATGATGGCTACTACACCACAACACATAGTAGCTAGCTATATGATGGTTACTACACCACAACACATAGTAGCTAGCTATATGATGGTTACTACACCACAACACATAGTAGCTAGCTATATGATGGTTACTACACCACAACACATAGTAGCTAGCTATATGATGGTTACTACACAACACATAGTAGCTAGCTATATGATGGCTACTACACAACAACACATAGTAGCTAGCTATATGATGGTTACTACACAACACATAGTAGCTAGCTATATGATGGTTACTACACAACACATAGTAGCTAGCTATATGATGGCTACTACCCACCATTCCTCAGCTCAGATGTAGTAGTGAGCTGTTTGTCATCTTGTTGACGTCCTGCACACAGTGAATATTATAGCTACAATGTGTAGTTTACTCACCAGAGCCAGCCTCAGATATGCTGACTTGTTCGTCTTCATGCTGTGATCCTGCACACATACAGTGAATATGGCGTCGCTAGCTAGATCACTCACCAGAGCTAGGCTCAGATACGCTACTGAGCTTATCATTATCATCATCATATCGTTGTTGCTGGGAACCTGAACCACAGTAAACATGGCATCATTATAGTCTAATAAAAATTATTGTATGCACTTGTGCGCTCAACTTGACTAACAGCTAAATCACTCGAAACATTATGCGCCTATCATTGTTATGCCCCACTACCCCCAGCTGGGGCTGGGTGGGGCAATATTGGGGATTTGAACTACCGGAAGTTCAAAAGCCCCACCCCACGGGCTATTTTAATAATCTATTGTCCCTATTGTCCCCACCATAGATCAGACCAGGGGAGGACTGTATAAGTAACCATCACACGCGGTCGATGCAATTTACGGGAAAGTACGAACAAATACAGAAAAATCAAATACCGGCAAATGCCCCACCCACAGGACGAAATTTTATCCCGAATCTCCCAATAATCCCCCTGTAGTTCCCCAGCTGGGGGTAGTGGGGCACAACAATGATAGGCGCATTATTGTCAAGCTCTGATAATTATGTCTAAATACACTCACGAGGCGGCACAGCGATGAGATTCTCCTCATAATCTGAGAGAGCTGATAGCTCAATGATATCATCCAAAGGACCATCAAACGAAGGACGATCATACTAAAGAGAGAGAGAGAGAGAGAGAGAGAGAGAGAGAGAGAGAGAGAGAGAGAGAGAGAGAGAGAGAGAGAGAGAGAGAGAGAGGAGGGGAGAAATGGGAGCCATGACTTGAGTCTGCTTAGTCGTACTTTAACAAACAGCATCTTCATAACTCGTCTCATCCACTTGTCATTTTTCAGCACGCCTTTCGCCACAGTCAACTCGCTCTTGTGAGAGCTATCTTCTCTTAGAGCAGTAGCAGCCATGTATGAACAGGCTAGGCAGGGTGATGATAGGGTGGAGCTTAAAATTACTTTTCGCGCGCTTTATTGAGCATGCGGCCATGCGCGCGCCGTGCCGCAAAAGCTGATGGGCGTGTGTTAGTAGGCGTGGTCTAGTATGGCTGATGATGAGTGGTGGATTGTGTCCCAGTAAGAGCACTGTGTACGTCAGCAACCTGCCGTTCTGTCTCACCAACAATGACTTACACAAGGTCAGTACAGCCAGCTCAGCACTCACGGTATTCTTCATAATTCTGACACCAGGTGTTTGGGAAATTTGGCAAAGTTGCTAAGTAAGCAAGCTAGCTATAGTGTTATGTCATGTGATGTCATGATGATACTGTAGAGTGACAGTAATGAAGGATAAGGTGACCAGAGAGAGCAAGGGTGTGGCATTCGTACTGTATGTTGACAAGCTATCAGCTCAGAGGGCAGTACATGTCATGAACCATCATGAGCTGTTTGGACGGACACTAAAGGCCAGCATTGCTGTTGATAATGGCCGAACCAAGGAGTTTATCAAGAGGAAACTGTATAAGGACAAGTCACGCTGCTATGAGTGTGGGGTACGTCACATGACCAGCTTGTGATAGTCACATGTATATATTGTGTATAGGAGAGTGGTCACTTGAGCTACGAGTGTCCCAGTAACTTACTAGGGGACAGAGAGAGACCCCCGACCAAGAAGAGGAAGAAGAAGAAGCAGCAACAGGAGCAGGATGATATTGAGTGAGTTCCATTGGTAGCTATAGTAACATACTGATGATGCTGGTGTAGAGAACAAGATGATGATGTGGAGGATGATTGGTCACTGAGTGACGCCATAGCTCACTCACACACCACTAGACAACAACAAGATACTGCTGCTGTTACCATGACAACAGATAGTAATAAATCATATTCTATCGATGATGACAGTGACTGATATTATTATAAAAATGTTTATTATTATAATCACGCCATGTGACATGACAGATCACCAAGCACACAAGGGGTAAGGTACTAGAACAGCTGCATGTCTGTTACTAAGTAACTAGTGTTGTGACTTGCTCTACCTAGCTAGCTCAACCTAATCTATATCAAGGTACTAGTGCCTCATAGTCTAGTAGAGTATGACTGGATCCTTGCATTCTTCAGCCATGTCCACCACATCCATGGCTAGATCAACCAGTCCACTGACTTCACGAATAGTCTCATCAATGGCAGATGGATCATCCACTTCTTTATCAGCAAGTTTAACCTTAAAGAAGACAAAGTCAGTGCAAGCTAGCTTGGACTAGAGCACAAATAAGGACAAATAACTGAAATTGTGACCGTATTTTCATAAACCACCCATATGGCGCTACATGTAAATGACATGCTGAAATTGAAACTGACTAACCTGGCATGTATTGATATGCTAACCCAGCATGTATTGATATGCTAACCCGGCATGTATTGATATGCTAACCCGGCATGTATTGATATGCTAACCAGGCATGTATTGATATGCTAACCCGGCATGTATTGATATGCTAACCCGGCATGTATTGATATGCTAACCCGGCATGTATTGATATGCTAACCCGGCATGTATTGATATGCTAACCCGGCATGTATTGATATGCTAACCCGGCATGTATTGATATGCTAACCCGGCATGTATTGATATGCTAACCCGGCATGTATTGATATGCTAACCCGGCATGTATTGATATCCTTTTAGCATCACCATAAAACACGTAATGCATGTACCTCTATTTCCTGATTATCATTTTGTTCCAGTTTAACCTCCTGATCCACTACTAGATGAAGTGGTCGAACATTGCTTTCCTTCAGCTCAGACAAGCTAATCACGTGGTTTCCAATATTGGTAGTAAAATCATATTTCTTCTTCTGGCGAATGTGTTCGACTCTAACACATCCATGCTTCAGGATCATCTTCAGCTTTCCAGTGTCACTTAATTAGATAAAATTACTTAATAATATTTTGACAATAACAAATCAATATTAATGTACCCCACTTGCATAGTGCAAGTAGTCTATTATTGAACTTACGTTCTTTTCACACTCTCTGCTATTGTCTGGATATCTCGCTTAGCACCACTAGACAATTCAGTTAGTTTCTTTTCTCTCTGTTTAGAGTCAGTGGCAATGCGGACATCATGTGACCTAGTGCAATACCATAGAACAGTTCAAGACTAACAGATCTGTACCTTCCAATACAAACAAAATCAGCTTTGCTGCTCTCGATCTTCTCATAATACTCGCATCCCTCATCGAAGTTTAATGTGAAAGTTCCGTACGGATTCTCATCCAAGAACACTTTGTATTCAGACTTTTCAAAGCCAGCCTGCACTGTAAGAAGCACACAATAATTATATACAAGTAACAAGAATTATGCTGTCAATACTAATGATGAAGTTGTATGCATCCTTTACCTGTGACATGCAGTCCAACATCTTCAGTAGGATCTCCATCCATCTTGCTCATGGTCTGAAGCCTTTCAACCATAGTCTGTGTCACAGTGGTTGATCTTGTACATGGAGTCAAGTACCGCAATACTATCACACACGTTCACTCTAGTTCATACCTTGTGTAAAACTCTTGACCACGATGATCGATGACTTCACTTAAATGATATAACTCTCCACCATTCCTCAAAGCAAGCCTGCCAAGACGTGCTTCACATTTTAAAGTGAATCCTTGACCAACTGCCTTAGTCAAAGATGTCTTTAGTAGAGTAACAAGAGCCCCTCTCAACTGAGAGAAATTATCCTGATGCTTAGCTCCACAAGTTTCTCTGTTAGTACAGATGGATTCAATACATGTGAACAAGTTTAAAAAAAAAAATCATTTCTAATGAAATCAAAAGATGTAGGATGAAGAAATCTGCCACCGGTCCACAAACAAGGAATAAGCACGGAATGACAAGTACCGTTTACACTGTGGACCATGGCAGATTTAGCTCATAACCTATAAAATTACTGAAACTAGCTCACCCACGCATGCATGCTGCAGGAATGCCCCGCCCACTCTTGTTTTGTATGGCTGACTGGCAAGCAGTAGAATGGTGATCCTACACGAGCTTACTCACTTGAGTTGTAATTTGAAGACCAGTATGTGCTCTCTCCATACTGCGATTATAGATGATCATCTATGCTGCGATACTCTAATTCTAGTATTCGCAATTGGTCACGTGCGTATTGCACAATCACAATAATATATAATTATTATTCTGGCGTCTAACACTTAGCTGACAACTGATCGTGGACTCATCAAATTTATAGGCAACCTGCCAGGAGAATTTTAAGACTGTTCATGAGTGTTTTGTGCTGGACACTGCTCAGCGAAGATGACGAAATTCGATTTTCACCATTTCCAGGTTCGTCGCTTTAGTAACAATTTCGAGCAATCTTATTACTATTGTGAGGATGGGGCAATGCCAGAGGGCAGATCTAAATGTCTTTGGATGTACAAAATTCACCACCGGACTACAGGTGAAATATCAGCGGCTTTTGAACGCTAATACATGTACATAATTATTTTGTATTGTAGCCGCCATCTTGTTTTTCATTCATCCCTATATACAGTCTGTATTGTATTATGGATTACCGTGCGTCCCTAATAAACTGCTAGATGTATACTAATATATCACCTTATTCCTCTCCCTGGACGAGGTCGGTATCTTTCCTATATTAGGGAGACACGGTAGTGTCTCCCTATGTAGGGATGAACGAGAAAACAAGATGGCGGCTACATACAATGTATTAGCGTTCAAACGCTGATATTTCGCCTGGTGATGAATTTTATACGTCCATAGACACTTAGATCTGCTATCTGGCGTTGCCCCATCTTACAGTAGCAAGGAGATTGCTCGAAATTGTTACTAAAGTGACGAACCTGGAAACGGTGAAAATCGAGTTTCGTCATCTTCGTTTTCTTCTTATTCTTTCTTCCACTCGTCTAGCGCCTTAACACGAATACTGTGCTGGGCTAAACACCCACGAATAATCATGAAATTCGTCTGGCATGTGCCTTTTGAACTTAGTTCTTAGCGAAATGAAAGTTTTATTCTAGCGGACTTCACGATCACGAGCTGTAGCTAGCAATGTGTATACCGCCATTTAAATGCGCACGTGATGTAACGTGAGCGCGCACATGTTGTCTTTGAGTGGCTTCTACTTGTGTTTCTGCTGCTCTACCCCTGGCTCTACCCGTTTGTAATAGTTCGAAGATTGTGACTGTTGATTTCTACTTTTGCCTCACCGAAGTTTGGATTTGCTTTTGGGTTCGTCGTCTCGTGTCTCGATCTGTCACTGAAGAAAGTTGTAAGTTTAATAATTACTTTGAAGAAGGTTAGTTCTTGTATAGTAATAGTAATCATGCCTAGTAAAACACGTAGAAAACACACATACGATAAGCAACGTTATGGAGAGAATAGAGATAAAATACTAGCTGGGAGAAAGGAAGCATATGATACCAATTCTGAGTCTAAGAAAGTAGCATCTAAAATTGCTTCAAAGAAGGCTTATAACAAAAACCCAGCGGCTAAGAAATTGGTGTCAAAGCAGGCTTATGAAAGAAACCCTGCATATAACAAATTGGCGTCAAAGCAGGCTTACGGCAGAAACCCTGCACATAAGAAGTTGTCGTCAAAGCAGGCTTATTTGAAAGATTCAACTGCTAAGAAGGTTGCTGCTTTGTCCAGGTACCATAGTAAATCAGATAAAATCAAAGCACAACGTAGGGCAAAGTACCAAAATAGTTCGCATCAGAAGAAAGTGTCATCGCGTGTTTGGTATCTCAAAAACACGAAGGTTAAGACACAAGCTTGTATGGCGTACTATGCTAAACACAAAGAAATCATTTCCCACACTAGGAGAAACAAATACTATTTGTCTCCTCCAAAATCTAGTGTAAAGGAAATGTACATAAATGAACTGATAAGAGAATTGCTAGCAAATCGTAAAGCAAGAACCGAGGTTATGAAAGCTTTTAAAGAGCAGCCTATAGCAAAGCGATTGGCTAGAATCTCTTATCGTGTTGCATGTAGAATAGCAGCTCGTAGGCTGGTTCATGAAGCCTTAAAGAAGCGCAAGGAATATGCTGCTGAATTGATCAAATCTGCTAAAAGTATCAATGCAAAGAGCATGAAAAGCAGAGATGACTTTGGTGAAGGCATTCATTGCAAAAGATCATGTGATCCATACTTCTATGAAGCATCGTATGTAAAGGATGATGATGATTCAGATGTGCCTGATCGTATTGATCCTTCCAACCAGCCTCGTGATGAAATGCCGTGTACCAGTGATTGTAAGCCAATCACTGATGATGAAGTCAATGCAATTGTTAGACTAAAGAATGCCTTTACTCTTCCAATGCATGAGTTACGACAAGCATTACAATCATGCGATGACTGCCCAAATGAACGCCAAATGATGGGTCATTCTTTGGCATGTCATCAAACTGGTAGTATGTGTAATAGTGAGCTTCGTATCTTACGAGCAGCTTCAGCACATCATAAAGTACTGAGAACGTTTATGCGTCGAGTATATCGTGCAAAGGCAAGTCACGAATCCCTTGCTGGCATTGATCGTGCCCTAGGCGAAGGTGATTTCAAGCATTTACTTTGTGCAACTAAGAAAAGCTTTGACGAGTTGCTAACAACTAATGATTTTGTTGGCGAGGAAGGCTCCTCAATAAACAACTCGTTTTTTAGAGTGCTCAACTTAGAAACCACCTTGCAGTTACAGCATTCTCTAGTCATATCCCAACTTGAGAAAGAGTGGAATGACGATGCTGAAAACGTGTGTTGTAGCTGTCAATGCTTGTTTCAGAGAAAATCTGTCACAAAAGCCAACTTCTCAAAGCATTTTGATTCGGACATTGGGTCAGAGCTAGTAGACTATATACTGAAGCACACTCCTCCAGGCGAGGATGAAACACTCTATATGTGTAGCTACTGTAAACCCAAAATCAAAGCCGATGTATTGCCACCACGATGTGTTTTAAATGGTTTGGAAACCATACCCATTCCATCTGAGCTTGATAAACTCGATGCCCTTAGCAAACAGTTCATTCAGCTTGCTAAATGCTTTCAGACAGTAGTTAGATTAGGCACATACACCTGCAAAGTGCCTGTGTACAACTCATTGAAAGCTTGCAAGGGTAGTGTATTTTTTCTGCCTTTACCATTCAATAAAACGTGTGAAACGCTGTCCAATGTTGAAGGATCGGCAAAGTCTGGTGTTGCATCACCAGAATTGTACATACTAGTGAATGGTAAACCCACAAAAGCCAATGTTGTCTGGCGTTCACTGGTCAATATAGAACGTGTGAAAGCAGCTATAAGAAAGCTGAAAGAGATTCACAAACTTTATAAGTCAGTAGAAGCAGACAGTCTCGATGAAACTACACAAAAAGTAATCGAAGTGGCTAACAATGCAACCACTAAGATGCTAGATAAGGCTACTGCTGACGATATAGCTGGTTATCAGTCCTATACTATTAGGTATTTAGATAATCAGATTCCAACTGTTTCTGACATAGATCAATACAAGTTGGTTAATGTTACAGAAGCACCTATTCACAGTAGATTGAAAGACTTGGATGTTATGTGCTTTCCTGTACTCTACCCAAACGGGCAATTTGGTGAGAATCATCCTCGCAACAAAGAAATCACTTTGAGCTTTAGCGAGTTTGTCAAACAACGTTTGCATAACAAAGACTCACGATTTCGCAAAGATGCTTCATATGTATTTTATCTGCTGAATCAAAAAACCCTACGTGAAGTAGGTAACGGCGTCTACAATGTCCTTCATTCCTCACGAGGAGTTGCTATGTCTGTTAAGCAGCTACTAGCTAAGGTTGAAGCCTCTGATGAACGGTTAGAAGCAAGCCTCTTCACAATGCTTCAGTCAGTACGCGGTAGCAAACAGTACTGGTGGCAGCGTAAGAGTGATCTCAAGTGCATGGTGCGTAACTGGGGATCACCAACATTGTTTCTCACATTCAGTTGTGCTGAATATGAGTGGAGTGACATGGCTCGTTACCTCAGGAAGGTAAACAATGTCTCTCCAAGTTACGATATGGGAAGACTTTGCACAGAAGATCCTATATCGGTTTCTCGAAAATTTTCTGAGAAATTTCATGCCTTCTTCCGCATTGTCATTTGTAAAGGTCAGATATTGGGTGAAGTAGAGCACTTCTACTGGAAGAAGGAGTATCAAGCCAGAGGTGCACCTCATTACCACGTCCTGTTGTGGATAAAAGATGCACCTGTTATTGGCTGTGATGACTCTGCTGTTGTATTGAAATGGATCCAGGAAAGGGTTACTTGTCACATTCCTGACAAGAAAACCAGTCCTGAATTGCATGAGCTCGTCACAAGATATCAAATGCATAAGTGTAGTGCATATTGCAAGCGCAGACGAAAGGTCGGCAGTACGTTCATAACTTACTGTAAGTTTGGCTTTCCTCGTCCGGCTTGTGAAACAGGTATTGTGCACTCTGTAGAAGACTCTCTTAAAACTCGTAAGAAAATCTACGAACTTCCACGAACAGAGTCAGAGGTTAGAGTGAATGACTATAATCCTCTGATTCTGTTATTGTGGAAAGCTAACATTGACATACAGTTTGTGTCAGAGTCTTCTCTTGCATTAGCTCATTACGTTAGTGGGTATGTCACTAAAGCAGAAAGAAGCAACATGCAAGACATTTGGAGAGAAATCCAAGACAGTAAGAGCATTTATAGCAAGCTCTACAAATTTGGAATGAAAGCTTTGAGCTCACGAGAGTGTGGTTTGTATGAGGCTGCCGACTTGTTGTTGGGTGACCACTTGACTGAAAAATCGGAAGCGATACAGTTTGTAAATGTATCTATGCCTCACAAACGAAATCGACGACTCAAAAGTCACGCAGCTTTGACGGAGCTTTCAAAATCAGATCCTGATAGTGAGGATTTATTTGAGTCGAATCTTGTAGACACATACTATCCCAATCGTCCTAATAAGCTTGAGGACGTGTGTCTTTACGACATTGTCGCTAATTACAGTTGGTATCACACTATTGTCAAAGGCGTGAAACAAACTGAATTCAAAAGGCGCGGCAAACCTGTGTTACCCAATCACAAGTTATATGATTTGAGAAATGAAAATCAGAAAGAAGATTATTACTATTCTCTAATCATGCTTTTTGTGCCTTTCCGAAATGAGAGTGAGCTTTTACTAGAAGACGAAACTGCTGAAGAAGCATTTAATCGTCATTTTCCTGACACTGGTGAACACCGTTGCTTGACTCACCACACTCGATTACAGCAGATGCTTGAATGTAATCGTAGTGTTAAACTAATCAATGAAGCCAGACAATCTGATTGTCCAGAGCAAAAGGTTGATAATGAGCCACAGCTAATCTGTGAAGCAGTTGCTGCAATGCAGGATGCTGTAAGCATGGTCACTAAGTGTGAAGACACACTTAGTCTTTCCGATAGGACTAACATGTTGAATGCTGATCAGAGACGAATATTTGACAAAGTCAAAGAGCATATGATACACCTGCAACAACATGAAACAAATGATTGTTCTTGTGACTTACCTCCATTGTGCATGTTTGTCACAGGTGTCGCTGGAACTGGTAAATCATTTTTGATCGAGACAATCAAAGCATTTGTAGCTCAACTGTGGCCTAGTGCTGATTGCTCATGTGCCATAACTGCACCAACAGGTTTAGCTGCGTTTAATGTTGGTGGCATGACTATCCACCGGTTATTTCAGCTACCTGTCCAGCACGGGGGTAGGTCAGCCGTTCATTGGTCTTTACCAAAAGCTGCACACAAAGTGATGAAAACAGCTCTGCGTAATGTGAAATTATTCATCATAGATGAAATTTCCATGGTCAGTAGCCTAAATCTAGCTTACATTCATCTACGTTTGAATGAGCTATATGGAGGTGTTGACTACTTTGGAGCACGAAATATGATTGTTTTTGGTGATTTGCTTCAACTTGAGCCTGTTGGTGGTCAACCAGTATTTTCACCTGTACCTGACACTGTAGTCAAGTACAGAATAGGCTGTGCAACCTCTCCCAATATATGGGAAGAAACTGTTGTATACGATGAGCTAACCATCAATGAGCGTCAGAAAGGTGACAAAGACTATGCAACGCTGCTTAATGGTATTAGAATTGGTGAAGTTACAAGCTCCACCATTAGCACTCTCCAATCAAGAGTGTTTACTTGCTCATTGACTGAGAAAATTGCTGAGTTGCAAGAACAAGGAATAATGGTAGTAACGTTTTTTCCTACACGCAAGCAATGTGACGAGCTAAACAATAAAATGCTCAAATCTCTTCCTGGTAAATCATTCGAACTAGAATGTACTGATGATGTTGACGAAACTGTCAGTAAACTTAAGTGGACAAAAACTGCGGACAAACAGCTCCATAAATTAAACCATGATTGCAACATGACTGGAGGACTGCAAAGTGTTCTAGTGTTAGCTATTGGAGCACGTGTTATGTTACGCCGTAACGTTGACACAAAGAAAGGTCTAGTCAATGGTTCATTGGGTACAGTTACTGCAATAACTAAACAATTTGTAACTGTACAATTTGATCACTTGACCAGCCCATATCAGGTTGAAAGGGTCAAGAGCAGATTCGTTGTTATGAAAAACTACTATGTTCGTCGAGAACAATTTCCGTTGATATTGGCATATGCTGTTACTATACACAAGTCCCAGGGATTGTCCCTGGACCATGCCATTATTGATCTGTCGGATAAAGTTTTTTGTGCTGCAATGGCTTATGTTGCTTTGTCTAGAGTAAGATCACTCACGGGCTTGCATCTCCTCTCATTTGATCCAAAGTCCATTATAGTCAGTAATCGATCTTTAGAGGAGTATAATCGTCTACGTAAAATGTATAGACCTGATCTTCCTCTGTACACCATTCCTGTTCAACAGGCTTCTAAACGTAAGCTTGTTGGAAAACCTGATACTGACCAAGTAGATACTGTGGTTGTTCCCAGTAAGAAAATAAAATGCTCACAAACCACTACCAAGCAACAAACAATACCTGTTAGCACCCTGGGCATTCATCGAAAACGAACTAGCACTGCCCCTGTTCAAACTGCTAAACCAGCCAAAAGAGCTTGTAATAGTAGTGCTCCTAAAAAGCAACTTCATACTGCACAAAATGATGATTGCTTAATTACAGGGTCATTTGATCCAGCACGTACACAAAGATGGCCGTACTACTACTATCCTGTAGACTTAGAATGGCAAAAAACTGCTTGCGCTACTCTTGGTCTAGAACACCATCATCCACCACCCAGACACAGAGGTGGTGGAGCTAATGTACCGCTTACTCCACCTGATCACAACCATACTAAAGACATAGATGGTGATGGGAACTGTATGTTCCGTTCCTTTTCATATGTGATCACTGGTTCACAAGCTCAGCACATGGCAGTACGCCAAGCTATATTAGATCATATGGTAGCAATCTCCCATCTGTTGTATGCTCACCAGTATGATCTGTTTGCAGGTTACTCAAGTGTACAACAGTACATAGAGGACACTAAAATGAATCAGAATGAGACTTGGGGCTCTGACATTGAGATAATAACCTTATCTCATCTCATCAACACTTGCATTTTTACCTACAGTACACAAGATCAAAATTGGTACAGGTTTAGTCCACATTCTGTTGATAGAACCTTGCCTGATGACATAACACAAAGGGCAATGTATTTGAGATATCTCCCTGGGCATTATGATGTTGTCCTTAGAACATTATCTGTTTAATCACTGGACATGAAAGTAAGAACATTGTTTGTGTGCTTCGATTGATGCAATACAATGGCTTTAGTCATGTCTAAAATTAATAGATCACTGTGTAATCTGTCATCATAGTGTGTGCTTGCCTTAGACAAGTTATGTGCTCTAAATAGAGCGCTATTGCCCATGTGGTGTTGTGACTGCTGTAATACAATGAGCTTAGCCATTTTATGTGCTTTAATACAGAGCACTATTGCCGTGTCGTCATGGTGTCTGCTGATACTAGCGTTGAGTGAAATCACATGTCCGCAGGTGTTGTAATCTTTACTGATTTTGAGATAATAACTCTGCTCTTGCTCTGATACATCGTATTCACTTGACCTCATGTCTACCAACACATGTATGGTATTGACACAGTGTTGAGTCTACTGAGGTATTATGTAGCAATGACGCAGATGTTAGTAATCAATTCTTTATTGATCTCAATACTTCTGACATGTGGTGGTATACTTGATGTTGGTAATGGCAACCTATGATCACCTACTAAGTGTGTTTACATAAGGCAGTCTACTATACATACATGTGGTCAATTTCAATTTTACTGTCTGCAAGTACCCCAGACCTAGTATTATGCCCATACAATTGTGAGCTTAGCACATGGTAATAGTGTTGATGACAAAAAAATTGCATAAACACAAGTACTCCTGATATGGATAAGTGAATGTCTACTGTATGGACGTACTCTGTGTTTACTTTGCATTTTCTCCCCCACAGAATGTATGTGCGAGGTCTACCCAAACACTCAATTTTTTTCCACTCTGTGAGACTGCACCTTGTCGTTGGTAGAGTGGCTGAGTATCCATTGTGGCTGGTTAAAATTTCTAATGCCATATTTGGGGAAACCAAGACAGTCTCTGTATATTGTCGAAGATCAACCAAAGGTAGGCTACTTTTTGTGCTTAACAATTTTTTTCACATTTTTATTTTTGTAGGTGATGATGATACCAATGACATTGTTCAACCAATAGCTATACGAAACATGTTCAAAATAAAGTATTATTAAGAAACTTTTTATTAAAATTTTTGACGATTATTATAAATTTTTATGAATAAAATTAAGAAAAATGGATACAAACAAGAAATAAAAAGATTTCTAACGAAATCAAAAGGATGTAGGGATGGTAGATTAGCAATGAAGAAATCTGTCACTGGTCCACAATGTAAACAAACAAGGAACTACCCTGGAATGGTAAGACGATTGACTTGCTAACAGACCATAGATCCCTACATCAGTGGCTGCACATAAGGATTGGATCTAGAGTGAACTAATGTTACCTATGATGCTGTTATTGATCCAATTATTAGTGTTGTTATCAGATCAGGGCTTCAAATTAGCACTAGCCAGCTAGCCCAGGTCTAGTAAAATATAGCTTGGTCTAGTAAAATATACAGGTTGGTAGCCCAGCTGGCTATATTTATACACTTACTGCAGAATTTGACTGGAACAAGTTGATTAATGCTTAAAATTAGCTTAATCTAAGTTAAACCCCATTACTCTAGATCCAATCCTTATGTGCAGCCACTGATGTAGGGATCTATGGTCTGTTAGCAAGTCAATCGTCTTACCATTCCAGGGTAGTTCCTTGTTTGTTTACATTGTGGACCAGTGACAGATTTCTTCATTGCTAATCTACCATCCCTACATCCTTTTGATTTCGTTAGAAATCTTTTTATTTCTTGTAGTAACTAGCTTTGACCGAATATGTACAAAGATATGATAAAATTGTGAATTCTAACATGTATATTGTTTACTTACTGTACTGTTTGCTATACTTACTGATACATTCATGACAGCGACCATCTTTCACAAACGAGCGCCTAACAGTGCTGTCAATTATCAATGGTTGACAACATGCTTCATATGTTCGAAGAGTTGAATCAGTACCACCAGTAAAGCAGTTATCAGCACTAGTGAAACATAGATTCTGTGCTGTGGCGGCTAGATGAATTGGAGCAGATAAAATAGCACAACTCATGATCAAGAAAGAAACATTATAGTATCATCACACAATCATGATTAATGTGTCATGGGTTTTGCACAACCAACTACGACACCTGTGCATTCATTTGCCCAACAGAGCATCACTAGTAATTTTTACTCACCATTATCTGCCAGGATGGTGACCTCTGCTTGGTTAGGAGCAACCTGTATATTGATACCATTGCTTTGCACTAGCATAAGACGAGCTCTGAAGCGCTCATCGAACTCAGTGATGCTGTCCTGAATGATAGGGACCCTCACAACATGGCGGCTCAGAGCTGGATTGAACCTGAGCTCCATCACTGTACTACTGT
>OZ024789.1:140631-181583 GCA_964017065.1 Haliclona indistincta
CATTGGACACTTTCCTGAAACGAGTCAAGGACCATACTGACAAGGTAATACCAGCTAGTGTGTGTGTGTGTGTGTGTGTGTGTGTGTGTGTGTGTGTGTGTGTGTGTGTGTGCGTGCGTGCGTGCGGGCGGGTGGGTGGGTGTGTGTGTATGTGTGCGTGCGTGCGGGTGGGCGGGCGGGCGGGCGTGCGTGTGTGTGTGTGGGTATGTGGGTTTAGAGAGGTTGCTCAATTTACCGTTCGTGTGACTGTTATAGTGCACTCGGCAACCATCTGTGTCACGTAAATTGAGACTGTGATATTAGTGACTGTGTGATATTAGTGACTGTGTGATATTAGTGACTGTGTGATATTAGTGACTGTGTGATAGTAGTGACTGTGTGATAGTAGTGACTGTGTGATAGTAGTGACTGTGTGATAGTAGTGACTGTGTGATATTAGTGACTGTGTGATATTAGTGACTGTGTGATAGTAGTGACTGTGTGATAGTAGTGACTGTGTGATAGTAGTGACTGTGTGATAGTAGTGACTGTGTGATATTAGTGACTGTGTGATATTAGTGACTGTGTGATATTAGTGACTGTGTGATATTAGTGACTGTGTGATATTAGTGACTGTGTGATAGTAGTGACTGTGTGATAGTAGTGACTGTGTGATATTAGTGACTGTGTGATATTAGTGACTGTGTGATATTAGTGATGGTGCTATCTCTCAGATACTTCATCACCATCATGTGTTCAATGCTCTATTGCGTATCATTGTCTTCATCCTGAGAGGATCTGATGCTCTCTCTACTCATGTGAGTCCCTCACTGGCCACACACCCCAAATAACAAGCTCCTCCCACAGGTACAGCCCTCAGCTCCCCTGGCTACAGCTAGCCCGGTATCGTCCACCATTAGTGCTGTCTACCAGGAGTTCCCTGCTATACTAGAACATGCCATGAGCAGTGTGTTTGTACCAGTGGGAGGAATGGTGATGATAGCTGGACTATGGGGGCGGAGCTTCACACAGACTAATACCAAGGTACTAGCACTCACCTCACTCACTGACTCACTCTCCCACTCACACACAATCTCTCTTACTCTCTCTCTCTCTCGTAGCGTCGTGAAGTTGCTCGTAAGCATGTCATGCTAAAGCTAGTAGTGGATCAGTTCTCTCTGAGTGTGAAGGGTCACTCTCATGTGCTCTATCAGAACATGCTATCACTCACTCAGGTTAGATCGACCACACCCACCTGAGTATGTTACTATAGTAACAGGGATGGGAGTTATCTGCATGCAATGTGAACAGTGTATACCTCACTGGTAATGGCATGACTAGCATATTGTGCCACTCCATACCTGTCCATGGGACTCAAGGTCATGCAGTGTCTGTCTATCTGTCAATGGTATTATGCTAATGGTATGTGTGTCGTATAGTGTGTGTATAAGGTGATAGATTCCTTGCTATGAAGAGATACCTTCTGTTTTGTACCTAAGAACATGATAATGTGTGTTGTATGTAGACGCTATTGATTGGTCTGGAGAATGTGGCGTATCTCGGATATGTGGAGAGCTTGAGTGATACTAAACTACACTCAACTGTACTAGTGAGTCACACCATCACTATTATCACACCATCACCATTATCACACCATCACTACTATCACCATAGCAACATGATGGACTCTATGAGCTCCACTTCAGTAGTGTCTTGGGGTCACAAGAGGCCTCACCCACTGGACCAGAGGCTACCTTCAGAGAGGGAATGAGAGAATCATTGAGATACCTGGCGCTACACCACAGCAACTCTGGCTCTACTGACGCCATTAAGGTGACTACTCACTCACTCACTCACCCACTCACTCACTCACTCACTCACTCACTCACTCACTCACACACTCACTCACTCATCACACTCACTAACTCACTCACTCACTCATCACACTCACTAACTCACCCCTCTCTCTCTTGTCTAGCTCTGTGCTCAGGTCAAGCTCACTCTCAGTCAGTTGGTTGTGCTTCAGATCAGTCGTCAGCGAGATCCTGTTGAATTGCTGCAGAAAATTCTTAAAGAGAAGCATAGCTTCACTGGAGAGGAGAGAAGGTATGGCCGTTACTATGTACTATGTGAGTTACTGTTACTCCACACACACACAGTGGAAAAGGATCTGCTCCAAGGGGACGAGATATACATGTGTCAGGAAGGGAACACATCACTGCTCTACAGGTTAGTATGACCTCTAGCTTTGGTGCTTAGTGCACAGGTGTCCTGGCTCTACCAGTGACCCTCTGTGAGGCAGCTAGACACTGCTTAGTGCACAGGTGTCCTGGCTCTACCAGTGACCCTCTGTGAGGCAGCTAGACACTGCTTAGTGCACAGGTGTCCTGGCTCTACCGGTGACCCTCTGTGAGGCAGCTAGACACTGCTTAGTGCACAGGTGTCCTGGCTTTACCAGTGACCCTCTGTGAGGCAGCTAGACACTGCTTAGTGCACAGGTGTCCTGGCTCTACCAGTGACCCTCTGTGAGGCAGCTAGACACTGCTTAGTGCACAGGTGTCCTGGCTCTACCGGTGACCCTCTGTGAGGCAGCTAGACACTGCTTAGTGCACAGGTATCCTGGCTCTACCAGTGACCCTCTGTGAGGCAGCTAGACGCTGCTTAGTGCACAGGTGTCCTGGCTACAGTGTGTGCTGATCTAGCGTAACTCTCCCCCTCCCTCCCTCTCTCTCCCTCCCTCTCCCTCCCTCCCTCCCTCTCCCCCTCCCTCCCTCTCTCCCTCCCTCCCTCCCTCCCTCTCTCTCTCTCTCCAGGTCATGGGATGGTTGTTCCTGGGTACTATGAGTAATAACATAGTCCATAACACACTAACATTGACAGAGGAGAAGACACGCGAGTATCGTGAGCTAGGTGTGGATACCAATGAGTGTGAGGTGCTGGCTCAGCTACGTACCTTTTCTGAGAAGGGTCATGTCATGGAATGTATCACTAGACATGTGATCAGGAGCATCACATTCCTCTCAGAGGTACATTGGTTGATGTCATGTGCTGGTCATGTGATACGATCTCCTTGTAGAAGGCGCCGGCTCAATACTGGGGGATACAGTGCGTCTTGATGTTCTGTACTGTGAGTCAGACCTATACCACAGTACTAGACCACACCCCCTAGCTACTAGACCACACCCCCTAGCTACTAGAACACACCCTAGCTACTAGAACACACCCTGGCTACTAGACCACACCCCTAGCTACTAGACCACACCCCCTAGCCACTCTCTCCCGTTCTACAGATCCTGACGGTGTATATTGAGCTGTATCTATCTCAGCCATTACCGTATCTAGTGGAGTTCTGGCAACAGATAGTTGATAAACTAGTTGAGAATCAACCAACCATCTCTGGACTAGAGGTACTACTGTATGTGATGATGATAGCAGTAACTATAAGATATAGATGTACTCAGAGCCACTAAACAATGTTTGTGCTGATTGTAATGAGAAATCATATGTTGTAGCACAAGTACACTCTGTACCTATAACACATTACTAGTCATAGTATTGTGTACGAGAGTCACTGGATTACATGTTATAGAGTCACTGGATTACATGTTATAGAGTCACTGCATTACATGTTATAGAGTCACTGGATTACATGTTATAGAGTCACTGCATTACATGTTATAGAGTCACTGCATTACATGTTATAGAGTCACTGCATTACATGTTATAGAGTCACTGCATTACATGTTATAGAGTCACTGCATTACATGTTATAGAGTCACTGCATTACATGTTATAGAGTCACTGCATTACATGTTATAGAGTCACTGCATTACATGTTATAGAGTCACTGCATTACATGTTATAGAGTCACTGCATTACATGTTATAGAGTCACTGCATTACATGTTATAGAGTCACTGCATTACATGTTATAGAGTCACTGCATTACATGTTATAGAGTCACTGCATTACATGTTATAGAGTCACTGCATTACATGTTATAGAGTCACTGCATTACATGTTATAGAGTCACTGCATTACATGTTATAGAGTCACTGCATTACATGTTATAGAGTCACTGCATTACATGTTATAGAGTCACTGCATTACATGTTATAGAGTCACTGCATTACATGTTATAGAGTCACTGCATTACATGTTATAGAGTCACTGCATTACATGTTATAGCTGGTGTCATCAGCTGATCACTGGTCTTGTTATAGCTGTTGTCATCAGCTGATCACTGGTCTTGTTATAGCTGGTATCATCAGCTGATCACTGGTCTTGTTATAGCTGGTGTCATCAGCTGATCACTGGTCTTGTTGCTACAGGTTCCACTATCCAGTGACCTTATAGTGGAGTGTTTCAAGAGTACAGTTCTGGTCCCTCTGAAGATGGCTAGTACCTCATGCTACCCTCTGGTATGCTGTGTAGTGCCATGATACTAACATGTTGATCCCTCTATAGTTGCTACCATCATGGAGGCGTGTCATTAACCTCATGCCTAACGTGAGTTATCAAACTTAATGAATGTCACAAAATTACATTATGTGAAATTTTTAATTTTCTATCATAATGAGCATCACTAGCTGATCACCAGCCCTGCATAATGAGCATCACTAGCTGATCACCAGCCCTGCATAATGAGCATCACTAGCTGATCACCAGCCCTGCATAATGAGCATCACTAGCTGATCACCAGCCCTGCATAATGAGCATCACTAGCTGATCACCAGCTCTGCATAATGAGCATCACTAGCTGATCACCAGCCCTGCATAATGAGCATCACTAGCTGATCACCAGCTCTGCATAATGAGTAAACCTCTGCTATAGAGCCTGGGGGCGGGGTCAGACCATCACCCAATGTACCGTATTATCCGTATACCGGAATTTTTTTGCTTGTCTTTGCATTTCTATCATGAATAGAGCCCATGATTATACTTTCTGTATAATAATGAGAGCCTGTCCAAACCTACGAAAGTGTCGAAACGCTTGATTTGCGAAAATTTAGCCCCACAAAAGCTGCCTGCTATATTATGGATGTGAACTTAGCTTTTTGTGATCTAAACCATCATGCATCAATCACTGATGATCTCTCTCTATAGGAGGGGCAGGATGCTGTCCTACAGACCACACCCTCTCTGAGTATTGACGAGTGGTTGAAGAACACCCTCCTCAAGTTCACTAACCTGGAGTACGAGTATCTTAGCAACAGACAACAGTTGTCATAGCAACACCACACCCCCTTGTGTGTGTTGATCAGTGTTTTATTATCACAATTCATAAACAATATCATGTGATCTGTCATGTGACATGGTGTGAATTACATCATTGCTTAAAAATAATGTTATATAAATGATATTTTACTGGATAGAAACACTGCTCTGGCCTGGTGACATGGGCGATGCGATCATAATGCATAGCTAGAATTCACTCATGCAGCAATTGGTAAGTCTTACAGTCATGTTGGTACAGTAGGTAGTGCAGACATGTTGGTACAGTAGGTAGTGCAGACATGTTGGTAGTGCAGACATGTTGCTACAGTAGGTAGTGCAGACATGTTGCTACAGTAGGTAGTGCAGACATGTTGGTACAGTAGGTAGTGCAGACATGTTGCTACAGTAGGTAGTGCAGACATGTTGGTACAGTAGGTAGTGCAGACATGTTGCTACAGTAGGTAGTGCAGTCATGTTGGTACAGTAGGTAGTGCAGACATGTTGGTACAGTAGGTAGTGCAGTCATGTTGGTACAGTAGGTAGTGCAGACATGTTGGTACAGGAGGTAGTGCAGTCATGTTGGTACAGTAGGTAGTGCAGACATGTTGGTACAGTAGGTAGTGCAGTCATGTTGGTACAGTAGGTAGTGCAGACATGTTGCTACAGTAGGTAGTGCAGACATGTTGGTACAGTAGGTAGTGCAGACATGTTGCTACAGTAGGTAGTGCAGACATGTTGGTACAGTAGGTAGTGCAGACATGTTGCTACAGTAGGTAGTGCAGACAAGAGATCATTGTATAGTACGGCTGAACAATGATTTTGTAGAAATACAACAGGCAGTATTCAGTGCATTCACTTTCAAAGCTCTATAGTTTTTACTCACCCGTTAGTATCCGGTTGGCGGTAACGTCGCATACTAGCCATGCACGGAGCGCGGGAAGGAAAGAGCGCCATTTTCAAACCACCTCATTATTAAATTTTTAGATCGAGTAGTTCGAGAGGTCAGCCATCATCTGCTACCAGCACACCGCGTCTCTACGGCGTGAACCCTGACACAGTGAGTTACTATACGGTACACACAGTTCGTGTTTGTTGTCTGTTTTCCTTCAGTCCTACCTCCCGAGCTGGCTACACTATTTCCTACTTCCAACAGGCCACCTCGCCGCTCCGAGTCACTCATGATCACCAAATGGCGCCTTTCTTTTCCATTCTTAGTCGCTGTCAACGGCTCTTGTTGACGCTTAACTTTCTTAATTTGGTCCTTCGGCACGTTAGTGACGTCCTCTTCATCATCTGCGCGCCGCCTTGGCTACTTTAATCACTTCATATTCTTCCTCCTTTCTCATTGGAGTATCTTCCCCTAGTGTGTAGCATTGTGTGCTGACCATATTGTCTCTACTTCTCTACAGGATCATCATGCCACGGTGGTGCGGACACTTGCTATTGAGCATAAATTGTGCTTCTCTGTCTCTTACTGCAGTGATTCATGCAAACACAGCTACAGATACATCACTAACTGCCTGAATGGCTATATTTCTCTCTCTACAGGGTAGCTTGAGTCACAAGGGTCAGACATGTTGCCTAGTCTGCTACTCATCCAGTAACCACTGATTCCCTCTGGTGCTTGATAGCTACTCCCTCTCATCACAGCTGTGATCCCAGCCAAACCACACCATCAGCAGCAGCATCCCATCTATCCCACTAATTAACACACTGCTTGTGAGCCACACCAGCAGCTTGGTGATGCAAGTTTCTCATCTTAATAATTCTTTATGTGGATATTCTTTTATTCTGTATCTAGCCATGTGACCCCCATCAGCTAGCACATAGCATGAGGACAGCTGTGAGGAGTAACATACATGTAGTGTGTAGTATAGTCAGCAATGGGTCATGTAATATGTAGTATAGTCAATAATGGATCATGTAGTGGGTCACCATGTACACACATGCACACACACTGTTGACACCTCTCCACTGCTCCACCATCACCATCTCCTCCTCGATCACCATGGTAACAGTGTATAATGGTACTCAGTGTTATACTATGGTGTCATCACATTCTCATTGCTGCTACTGTAGGTCAAGTACTACCAGCTGTAGCAAGCTCTACCCTCCACACGACATGTAACGGTCAGCTATTGTTCCATGCATGCTCCTTGTATTGCTATATTTTACTCCTTCTCTAAGTTATTCAGGTCAGGTCAGCAAGCTCTACCCTCCACACGACATATAACGGTCAGCTATTGCTCCATGCATGCTCCTTGTATTGCTATATTTTAATCTTTCTCTAAGTTCTGCAGGTCAATGCCATCGGCAAGCTCTACCCTCCACACGACATATAACGGTCAGCTATTGTTCCATGCATGCTCCTTGTATTGCTATATTTTAATCTTTCTCTAAGTTCTGCAGGTCAATGCCATCGGCAAGCTCTACCCTCCACACGACATGTAACGGTCAGCTATTGCTCCATGCATGCTCTTGTATTGCTATATTTTAATCTTTCTCTAAGTTCTGCAGGTCAATGCCATCGGCAAATTCAACCCTCCACATGACATATAACGGTCAGCTATTGTTCCATGCATGCTCTTGTATTGCTATATTTGACTCCTGTTTTTGAGTTTGTAGATAGCTGCTACTACCGATGGCTACTCTGCTGTGCCTCAATGGATCGTCCAGAGGATATGGTAAGTAGCTATGGTATACTGCATGCTAACTAGTGATGGTGTGATAATGCACGTGTTACCATGGTGATTGTGATGGAGAAGGAGATGGTGGAGCAGTGGAGAGGTGTCACCTTCATGCAATAGTATTAATTTATTTATTGTTCAAAATTATAATAATGCACAAACATGAATAGTAATGAGCCCACTAGTGGGTGTGGTCAATGTTAAAGGCGTGGCTAAATGACCACGCCTGGATATGGATACCCACGTGTGGGGTGTGGCAGCAATGGAGTGTTCCAAGGATCGATGGGCCGGTAAGGATACGTGAGCACGTCTAGAGGATTGTCCAGTAAGGCAACAAATAGAGCGAAAAAGGTAGCTCATGCAACGAGGCGGAGTACTATAGAGGCAGCGATCCACTGGAATATTGAAGCTGCTGGCGGACATGAGAGACTGCTGTGAGAAAGAACCGTACGTCATGGAGCAACCAGAGGTCAGGCATTTTATCAACCTAAATGAAATGCTTGCGTCTACTCACAACTCGGTTATAATTATAATGTGTTCTATTATTGGGGTCATGTTTAGACTTTGTAGAATACTTTAGTTACATATACTACCAATTCTAAAAACCACTCTTGTTCAAAAAAATGAATGATCTCTATGTTAACTAGGAGGGGCAGGATGCTGTCCTACAGACCACACCCTATCTGGGTATTGATCAATGAAGAACACACTCCCCAAGTTCACTAACCTGGAGAACAAGTATCTTAGCACCCAATCCCTTTGTGTGTTGATGATTTTTATTACCCGTGCGCAGTATGCGCCAGGGTTATGCGTTTGTGTCCGTCGGTATGTGTGTGTGTGTGTGGACAAAAAACACGCTTGTTTACGTCTCACCGCTCGAAAATCTCCACAAAAACTCTCTCTGCAGCTTCTTCACTGAATTTATAGTCACAAGAAGACTCTTTCTGTGCTGGCAAGCCTTGTTCGAGCGGCTAATTCATGGCTATCTAAAGCTACGTGTCCTTGTAAGAGCACTTTACGGTATTGTGGGTGTGTCACCCAACCTCCTATCCATGTCGATGTCCTCACTCAGTCTCACATGTACAGTACGTCAGAGCCCAGAGATATGCGCGCGCAAAATCTTATTATAGCTACAGTATCAGCCTTTCTTGAGGCCTTCTGTGATGTGCCAATCAATTGTTAGTGCATGTATGCTATCATCTATTATTCTGGAGCTGTCTATGGGCTAGGTCTGTTGCAGTAATGCAGGTGTTTAGCTCCTAGCTCAGCGCACGGGTATGTGTTCATTAGAACTCTAGTTAACTATTAATTCATAAACAATATCATGTGACATGGTGAGAAGCTTTAAAATAATAAAACATTAATATCAATTTTTGCTAGAAGAGAACTAACTTAATAATAAATTTGTCACTAAAAATATAATCTATCAGTTGGTGTTGCCATGGTAACAGTATCTTGTTGTCTAGTGCTGTCAGTGTTGAGTTAGTGTCACTCATGATCAGTGACCAATCCTTCACCTCGACCATCATTATCTTGTTCTCTACTCCAGCACCATCATCAGTATGTGGTTGATGACAAATTACTGCAAACCATAGTCTGCCATCACGTGCATCAGGCTAATAGTTATACTACATGTAAGGATGACTGTCCTATTAGCCAGTTAGTGCCATTATAAACTTATTTTTAATAAAACAAATCATATCTGTACAAAAATTACTGTTTTTCGTGATCATGTTGTGCTGGCAGTGATTGGTGATACTTGTTTTGTAGCAGTTCAACCACCTTCATGTGCTGCATGTTAGTAGCTAATGATATAGGAGTACTACCATCCTATGATCAGTAGTAAAGAGATGTTAGTAATACTCCTCTATAGAGTAGCTACCTCAGCCATTGCTCCTGGGTCAACTTCATACTTGTCGACTAGCAGTTCTATTACTTCACAGTGTCCATTCATTGCAGCAAAATGAATTGGTTGATTACCCTAAAAGTGATCAATAAACTTGAAGTAAAAACAGTATCCACTTGATTACCATATCGGCAATATCTGCAGGCACTTTATAAACAGCAATGAGAATCTTCACTATCTCCAGTTGACCAGCTGTTGCTGCATAGTGCAGTGGCTGTAGATTAGTCTGCACCAGATCATGATTATAGAACACACAACTGATAATGCAGACCTCAGCTTGTCTGTCTTGAGGGTTAACTCCAGAGTGTTCAATGAGTGAAGTCAGTAGCTCAACACAACCATTAGCGGCTGCATAATGGATACCCTGTATGGACCAGACAACATAATGATAGTACGACACAGTCAATGTAATGCTGTTTTAGCTAGACAGCATCCAAATCAGTATACATGGTTGTATCCATACCGCGGTAACAACATCACACATGTAAAAAAAATGAAATCTTCAATGACATGCACTACTTACACTCATCCATGCAATGCAACAGCACCCAACCCTGGCTTTTTACGCTAAAAATTAAGCATAATATGACCCAATGTATACATGTATGCATTCTTCTCTTCTCCTATATGTGAACCGGTAGCTCATATTAATGAATCAGAGACTCATCAAGAAAAGAAGCTCGTCCAGTGAGACAAGTGTGAATGAGCATGCACGCGAGGCTTGCTCATGCACTCTATATGCAGCACCCTATTGCAACAGGAGCTTGGGAACATGCTGCAGTAAGTATAATGCCAGATCGAACATACTTCAGGTTCAGAATGCTGTTGATCGGAATGAGATGGTATATCTGATGTATGATCACTATCAACAGTAGCTGTCTTGATCGCCTGAAAATCACAAGAAAGAAAAACAAGTAAATGCCAAGTGAAGCATATTAAAAACAATTTCAATCTAATACTGATGATATGTCAACTCACAGCTCACCATCTCATCCTCCTTCTCCTCAAGGTCAACAGGAGTTGATTGATGTTCACTAATCTGAAGAAGTTCAGTCAATTTAGCAATGTCTGACTCAGTCACCCGAGTATTGCCAACCTAATGAATATTATAATGAAGAGGTATAGTAATGATCATGTTACTCACCTCATTCAGTGCTCCAGGATCAACACCATATGCATCAACAAACAGCTCAACCACCTCGTCTTGTTCATTTCTTGCAGCAAAGTGAATAGGTTGAAGACCAAGCTGTGTATAAGTTTATTATTAACCATTATATGCAGTCATCTCACTACATATGTCAATTTTTACTCAATTGACGACTTAAAAATAGGTTCACTAAGAGAAGGGTATAAATAATACCTATCTGATACCACTAACGTCCAATAATACCTATCTGATACCACTAACGTCCAATAATACCTATCTGATACAACTCACGTCCAATAATACCTATCTGATACCACTAACGTCCAATAATACCTATCTGATACCACTCACGTCCAATAATACCTATCTGATACCACTCACGTCCAATAATACCTATCTGATACCACTCACGTCCAATAATACCTATCTGATACCACTAACGTCCAATAATACCTATCTGATACCACTCACGTCCAATAATACCTATCTGATACCACTAACGTCCAATAATACCTATCTGATACCACTAACGTCCAATAATACCTATCTGATACCACTCACGTCCAATAATACCTATCTGATACCACTAACGTCCAATAATACCTATCTGATACCACTAACGTCCAATAATACCTATCTGATACCACTAACGTCCAATAATACCTATCTGATACCACTAACGTCCAATAATACCTATCTGATACCACTAACGTCCAATAATACCTATCTGATACCACTAACGTCCAATAATACCTATCTGATACCACTCACGTCCAATAATACCTATCTGATACAACTCACGTCCAATAATACCTATCTGATACAACTCACGTCCAATAATACCTATCTGATACCACTCACGTCCAATAATACCTATCTGATACCACTCACGTCCAATAATACCTATCTGATACCACTAACGTCCAATAATACCTATCTGATACCACTCACGTCCAATAATACCTATCTGATACCACTCACGTCCAATAATACCTATCTGATACCACTAACGTCCAATAATACCTATCTGATACCACTAACGTCCAATAATACCTATCTGATACCACTAACGTCCAATAATACCTATCTGATACCACTAACGTCCAATAATACCTATCTGATACCACTAACGTCCAATAATACCTATCTGATACCACTAACGTCCAATAATACCTATCTGATACCACTAACGTCCAATAATACCTATCTGATACCACTAACGTCCAATAATACCTATCTGATACCACTAACGTCCAATAATACCTATCTGATACCACTATAACGTCCAATAATACCAATCTGATACCACTAACGTCCAATAATACCTATCTGATACCACTAACGTCCAATAATACCTATCTGATACCACTAACGTCCAATAATACCTATCTGATACCACTAACGTCCAATAATACCTATCTGATACCACTCACGTCCAATAATACCTATCTGATACAACTCACGTCCAATAATACCTATCTGATACAACTCACGTCCAATAATACCTATCTGATACCACTCACGTCCAATAATACCTATCTGATACCACTCACGTCCAATAATACCTATCTGATACCACTAACGTCCAATAATACCTATCTGATACCACTCACGTCCAATAATACCTATCTGATACCACTCACGTCCAATAATACCTATCTGATACCACTAACGTCCAATAATACCTATCTGATACCACTAACGTCCAATAATACCTATCTGATACCACTAACGTCCAATAATACCTATCTGATACCACTAACGTCCAATAATACCTATCTGATACCACTAACGTCCAATAATACCTATCTGATACCACTAACGTCCAATAATACCTATCTGATACCACTAACGTCCAATAATACCTATCTGATACCACTCACGTCCAATAATACCTATCTGATACCACTAACGTCCAATAATACCTATCTGATACCACTAACGTCCAATAATACCTATCTGATACCACTAACGTCCAATAATACCAATCTGATACCACTAACGTCCAATAATACCTATCTGATACCACTAACGTCCAATAATACCTATCTGATACCACTAACGTCCAATAATACCTATCTGATACCACTAACGTCCAATAATACCTATCTGATACCACTAACGTCCAATAATACCTATCTGATACCACTATAACGTCCAATAATACCAATCTGATACCACTAACGTCCAATAATACCTATCTGATACCACTAACGTCCAATAATACCTATCTGATACCACTAACGTCCAATAATACCTATCTGATACCACTAACGTCCAATAATACCTATCTGATACCACTAACGTCCAATAATACCAATCTGATACCACTAACGTCCAATAATACCTATCTGATACCACTAACGTCCAATAATACCTATCTGATACCACTAACGTCCAATAATACCTATCTGATACCACTCACGTCCAATAATACCTATCTGATACCACTCACGTCCAATAATACCTATCTGATACCACTAACGTCCAATAATACCTATCTGATACCACTCACGTCCAATAATACCTATCTGATACCACTCACGTCCAATAATACCTATCTGATACCACTAACGTCCAATAATACCTATCTGATACCACTAACGTCCAATAATACCTATCTGATACCACTCACGTCCAATCACAATACACCATTGATATATCTATGAATTATGATCTAATTAACCCTCGGCGCATGCGCGAGGGTTACGGTACTTGCTCTGTCGTTCATTCATTATGCCGAGGGCGGAGCTAACGAGGTATACGGTAATCGTGCTGTCTGTCATTATGCCTCGGTGGGCGGAGCCACGAGGCATACTGTAATCGCGTTGTCTGTCATTCTGTCTGTCTGTCTGTTACACCATTTTTGCGGCGCACGCTGAACGGTGAGCTCTGAAACTTGCAATGCAGGTATAACTCGACATTATCTCGGTTGTGTATTAGCGAAAGTTCGATGCAAAGCTTTGTTCTAGAGTTATGGCGCGGTTTGTTTACCGTTGCTGGTGATCTGGACTTCTCCAAAGGCAAAGCTGTCCACACTTGACTGCCTAGAAGCTGATAGGTTAAAATTGTACTACAGGATAGCAGCGCAGGTCCAGAGAAATCGTGTAAAGCAAGCTATAGACGCTATATATCTCGCTCATGTGCTGTGCTAAACACTGTAGACACGCCCAGTTGAATTGTGGTTAGCATTGATTGGCTTCTGTTTGTATTAGCATTGCGATTGCTGTACAGAAATCCTGTATACATGCATCTGCAGTTGCTGTGTTTGTGGAATGGTGGATAGTTGTTTTTTTTTGATATAGTGTCATTCCACCGAGGCATCTGCACCTAGGTGCTTCATTCTGTCTGTTACGCCATTTCTGCGACGCACGCAAAAAGGTAAGCTCTGAAACTTGCAATGCAGGTATAATTCGATAATATCTCGCTTTTCATCGTTTGAAACTTGTATACGAAGCTTCGTTCTCGAGTTATCAATATGGCGTGATTTGCTTACTTCCAAAGGCAAAGCTGTCCACAGTTGACTGCCTAGAAGCTTATAGGTTAGAATTTTATTACAGGATAGCAGCGCAGGTCCAGAGAAATTGTGTAAGCAAGCTATGGAAGCTATCTCGCTCGTGTGCTAAACACTGTAGGCACGCCCAGTTGAATTGTGGTTAGCACTGATTGGCTTCTGATTGCATAACTAAAGCACTGAATTGTACAGAAATTCTGTAGACATGCATCTGCAGTTGCTGTGTTTGTGGAATGGTGGATCAGTTGTGTTTGTGAATATAGTGTCGTTTCACCGAGGCATCTGCACCTTAGGTGCTATTTTTCTGTCTTTTACACTATTTCTACGGCGCACGCAAAAAGGTAAACTCTGAAACTTGCAATGCAGGTAGAACTCGATATTATCTCGGTTTTGATAGTGTGAAAGCTTTACACGAAGCTTAGTTCCAGAGCTATGGCGTGATTTGCTCACCTCAATGCCCGTTTCTGGCTATCTGGACTTCTCCAAAGGCAAAGCTGTCCACAGTTGACTGCCTAGAAGCTGATAGGTTAGAATTTTACTACAGGATAGCAGCGCAGGTCCAGAGAAATCGTGTAAGCAAACTATGGAAGCTATCTCGCTCGTGGTATGCGTGTGCTGTAATGAACATTGTAGACACGCCCAGTGGAATTGTGGTCAGCACTGCATGATTGGCTTCTGATTGCATAACTAAAGCTGACTGCTGTACAGAAATCCTGTATGCATGCATCTGCAGTTGCTGTGTTTGTGGAATGGTGGATAGTTGTGTTTGTGGATATAATGTCAATCCACCGAGGCATCAGCACCTATGGTGCTATTTTTATGCCGAGGGCAGAGCCACGAGGCATACGGTAATCGTGCTGTCTGTCATTATAGGATGGACTAAGTTCACCCAATCTGAAGTGCGGATGTGTTACGTCACGCTCGTTGCTATGGTATTCACGTGCTAAACAAAGCTAAATCCTAAACCCAAGACCTTAAAACACTTCGCCTAACTGCGAAAAGCCAGGAGGGTCTTCCTAACTAACTAAGGATCGTCGGGAGGGTCTTCCTAACTAAGGATCGTCGGGAGGGTCTTCCTAACTAAGGATCGTCGGGAGTGTCTTCCTAACTAACTAAGGATCGTCGGGAGGGTCGTCCTACGGAGCTAACAGCGCAAACCCGTGGCTAACAGCGCTACTGACCCGCGGTAAGAGCGCTATAGCCTCTGCCTAACAGTTTTTTTAGTGAAAAAAAAAAGAACCAAAAAAAGTAGTATGTACCAGGGATTGAACCCTAGCACACCATGCTGCTATGCACAACACCTACCCATTGAGCTACCGAGACCTGTTGCCAACTTGACATTGGAACTAGGCTTTATAGTGATATTCTATTATAATACACATGCGCGGGCATGTCACGTGCTTCCTGCCCGTGACGTAACACATCCGCACCTCAGGTTGGGTGAACTTAGTCTATCCCCTGTCATTATGCCTCGGTGGGCGGAGCCACGAGGCATACTGTAATCGCGTTGTCTGTCATTCTGTCAGTCTGTCTGTTACACCATTTTTGCGGCGCACGCTGAACGGTGAGCTCTGAAACTTGCAATGCAGGTATAACTCGACATTATCTCGGTTGTGTATTAGCGAAAGTTCGATGCAAAGCTTTGTTCTAGAGTTATGGCGCGGTTTGCTTAGTTTGTTTACCGTTGCTGGCGATCTGGACTTCTCCAAAGGCAAAGCTGTCCACAGTTGACTGCCTAGAAGCTGATAGGTTCAAATTTTACTACAGGATAGCAGCGCAGGTCCAGAGAAATCGTGTAAGCAAGCTATGGAAGCTATCTCGCTCGTGGTATGACTACTGCGCTAAACACTGTAGACACGCCCAGTTGAATTGTGGTTAGCACTGATTGGCTTCTGATTGCATAACTAAAGCAACTGCTGTACAGAAATCCTGTATGCATGCATCTGCAGTTGCTGTGTTTATCATGGAATGGTGGATAGTGGTCACCGAGGCATCTGCACCTTAGGTGCTTCATTCTGTCTGTTACGCCATTTCTGCGGCGCACGCAAAAAGTTAAGCTCTGAAACTTGCAATGCAGGTATAATTCGATAATATCTCGCTTTTCATCGTTTGAAACTTGTATACGAAGCTTCGTTCTCGAGTTATCAATATGGCGTGATTTGCTTACTTCCAAAGGCAAAGCTGTCCACAGTTGACTGCCTAGAAGCTTATAGGTTAGAATTTTATTACAGGATAGCAGCGCAGGTCCAGAGAAATCGTGTAAGCAAGCTTTGGAAGCTATCTCGCTCATGTGCTAGACACGCCCAGTTGAATTGTGGTTAGCACTGATTGGCTTCTGATTGCATAACTAAAGCACTGCATTGTACAGAAATCCTATATACATGCATCTGCAGTTGCTGTGTTTGTGGAATGGTGGATCAGTTGTGTTTGTGAATATAGTGTCGTTTCACCGAGGCATCTGCACCTTAGGTGCTATTTTTATGCCTCGGTGGGCGGAGCCACGAGGCATACTGTAATCGCGTTGTCTGTCATTCTGTCTGTCTGTCAGTCTGTCTGTTACACCATTTTTGCGGCGCACGCTGAACGGTGAGCTCTGAAACTTGCAATGCAGGTATGACTCGACATTATCTCGGTTGTGTATTAGTGAAAGTTCGATGCAAAGCTTTGTTCTAGAGTTATGGCGCGGTTTGCTTAGTTTGTTTACCGTTGCTGGTGATCTGGACTTCTCCAAAGGCAAAGCTGTCCACACTTGACTGCCTAGAAGCTGATAGGTTAGAATTGTACTACAGGATAGCAGCGCAGGTCCAGAGAAATCGTGTAAAGCAAGCTATAGACGCTATATATCTTGCTCATGTGCTGTGCTAAACACTGTAGACACGCCCAGTTGAATTGTGGTTAGCATTGATTGGCTTCTGTTTGTATTACAAAAGAACTGCATTGCAATTGCTGTACACAAATCCTGTATACATGCATCTGCAGTTGCTGTGTTTGTGGAATGGTGGATAGTTGTTTTTTTGATATAGTGTCATTCCACCGAGGCATCTGCACCTAGGTGCTTCATTCTGTCTGTTACATCATTTCTGCGGCGCACGCAAAAAGGTAAGCTCTGAAACTTGCAATGCAGGTAGAACTCGATATTATCTCGCTTTTGAACATGTGAAAATTGTATACGAAGCTTCGTTCTCGAGTTATGGCGGGATTTTCCTACTTTGTTTACCGTTGCTGCGATCTGGACTTCTCCAAAGGCAAAGCTGTCCACAGTTGACTGCCTAGAAGCTGATAGGTTAGAATTTTACTACAGGATAGCAGCGCAGGTCCAGAGAAATCGTGTAAGCAAGCTATGGAAGCTATCTCGCTCGTGGTATGCGTGTGCTGTAATGAACATTGTAGACACGCCCAGTTGAATTGTGGTCAGCACTGCATGATTGGCTTCTGATTGCATAACTAAAGCACTGCATTGTGATTGCTGTACAGAAATCCTGTATGCATGCATCTGCAGTTGCTGTGTTTGTGGAATGGTGGATAGTTGTGTTTGTGGATATAATGTCAATCCACCGAGGCATCAGCACCTATGGTGCTATTTTTCTGTCTGTTACACCATTTCTGTGGCGCACGCAAAAAGGTAAGCTCTGAAACTTGCAATGCAGGTAGAACTCGATATTATCTCGGTTTTGAGTGTTTGAAATCTTTACACGAAGCTTAGTTCCAGAGCTATGGCGTGATTTGCTCACCTCAATGCCCGTTTCTGGCTATCTGGACTTCTCCAAAGGCAAAGCTGTCCACAGTTGTTAGGTTATAATTTTACTACAGGATAGCAGCGCAGGTCCAGAGAAATCGTGTAAGCAAGCTATGGAAGCTATCTCGCTCGTGGTATGCGTTGCTGTGCTTAAACTGTAGACACGCCCAGTTTAATTGTGGTTAGCACTGATTGGCTTCTGATTGCATAACTAAAGCACTGCATTGTGATTGCTGTACAGAAATCCTGTAGACATGCATCTGCAGTTGCTGTGTTTGTGGAATGGTGGATAGTTGTGTTTGTGGATATAATGTCAACCACCGAGGCATCAGCACCTATGGTGCTATTTTTCTGTCTGTTGCAAGCATTTCTCGTCGCTCACAAAAAACTAAGCGCTGAAACAAGCAACACAAGCAGAACTCGATATTTACTCGGATCTGCATGTATAGAAATTTGGTTCTAAAGCTTCGTTCGCGAGTTATGGCGTGATTTGCTTACTTTGTTTACCGTTGCTGGCGATCTGGACTTCTCCAAAGGCAAAGCTGTCCACAGTTGACTGCCTAGAAGCTGATAGGTTAGAATTTTACTACAGGATAGCAGCGCAGGTCCAGAGAAATTGTGTAAGCAAGCTATGGAAGCTATCTCGCTCGTGGTATGCGTGTGCTGTAATGAACATTGTAGACACGCCCAGTGGAATTGTGGTCAGCACTGAATGATTGGCTTCTGATTGCATAACTAAAGCACTGCATTGTGACTGCTGTACAGATATCCTGTATGCATGCATCTGCAGTTGCTGTGTTTGTGGAAGGGTGGATAGTTGTGTTTGTGGATATAATGTCAATCCACCGAGGCATCAGCACCTATGGTGCTATTTTTCATTCTGTCCATCGAGCTGCAGAGACCATCGCTCACTTCTGAAACTCGGTAAAGGTATGAACAGGCTTAGCATGACAATGGCTTGCAATGTGACTCGTGGATTTTGCTAAAGTGCTTTTGTTCTCGAGTTATGGCTGGCTCACCTTGACGGTTGGCCGTCTTTGACCTCTCTGACGACAAAAGCGCCCATAGTTGACTACCTAGGTACTTGTAGATTCCATCTAAATTGCAAGACAGCTCTGGGGGTGCGTAGACATCTCAAGAAAAAGCCTATCAAGGCCAAGAGCAATGGCTACCTACTCAGTGTTCACGGTCACGCCCACTTGACACACCTTGTCCTTGTGGTCAGCACGAGGTCAGCACTTTGCTGTCTTCTGGTTAGCAGTGCAATTTCAATAGCAAGCAGGTTTGCTTTTAGCTGCAAAGCTCCTTCTGCAAACCATAACTAAGGAGCTAACTCTACAATGTGCAACACGCCGAGGGTTTCGTGAAGTCTGTTCATTGTAGTTTGTGGTCGGTCGTTCTGTTCATCGAGTTCCAGAGATCAGCGATCACTTCTACGCGCTGGTAAGGTTATGAGCATGATAGGCACGACAATGGCTTGCAATGTGACTTGTGGATTTTGCTAAAGTGCCTTCGTTCTCGAATTATGGCTGGCTTACCTTAATCTTGGACCTCTATGAGAACAGAAACACTCATACTAGACTACCTAGGTGCTTGTAGATTCCATCTAAACTGCAGGACAGATCTGAGGATCAGTGGCGGATCTACAGGGGGCCAGGCCCCCCTAAATTTTTTTAAAATTATAAACCACACAATGGAATGTAAACAAGCCTTGTATTAAGGTGGCGGTATACCCGTTTTTATGAATATTAATGAGCTACTTTCTTTTATCTGCAGCTCGTGACTGAGCAACGCTAGCAGCGTGAAACTCGCTCTGATGCATCAATGAGTGTGTCTCAATGTAAAATGCAGCTTGAAACGTTGCACAATATTCTACACCAAGGAATAATGTAGGAACAATCGACATCGTACGGATACGCATTTTTCAAGCCAAAACTCTCTCCTGACTAACCGTGCAGCAAAGGTTACCAGCTGAAATTCGACTCTTATAAACCATTTCTAGGTGCTGACGAAGAGTTTTCTGCATTTACTTTTTCTGATTTTAAGAAAAACACTTTTACATTCTAAATCATGGCTGATTTTGCAGTGACGTCCATGTTTGTTGATGCATAGAACAGCTACGTTCAGCGTGGGTCAACAAAACTCTTCGTCAGCACCTAAAAATGGTTTATAAGAGTCGAATTTCAGCTGGTAACCTTTGCTGCACGGTTAGTCGGGAGAGATTTTTGGCTAGAAAAATGTGTATCCGTACGATGTCGATTGTTCCTACATTATTCCTTGGTGTAGAATATTGTGCATCGTTTCAAGCTGCATTATACATTGAGACACACTCATTGATGCATCAGAGCGAGTTTCACGCTGCTAGCGTTGCTCTGTCACGAGCTGCAGATAAAAGAAAGTCGCTCATGTACAGCAGGTAGACACTAATATACTAGCTGCTCCAAACCAGGACCTAACACTACAATGTGCATGACACGCCGAGGGTTTTGTGAAATCTGTTCATTAGATATGAACTAACCATTGCAGGTGCATCTACTGGAACATTGTATTCATCAATGAGTAGTTGAATGATCTCTATTCTACCAGTGGTAGCAGCACAGTGTAGTGGCTGTAGACCCAACTACAACACCACACAAGATAATGGCTACTCAATGATAGGCTATACTCACAGAGGAACACTCAGCTGGATCAACCTCAAAGTGATCTATCAGTGTTGTCAGCACTTCAGCACATCCATTAGAAGCAGCATAGTGGATTGGCTGCATACCAGACTGCAGTGATCATATCATGTGATCAATATATAGCTGCAATTGAAGCAGCACCTTTCCAGGAATCCTTGGATCTACTTCGTATTTGACTATCAAATGTTGTAGAACATCTATATTAGCAGATTTTGCAGCTTCATGGATAGGTTGGTCACCATCATCATCCTGCATGATGAGATGACAGTAATACATAGCTGTCATATTGCTTACCTGTGAAAGAGGGTCACAGTGATACTCTTCAACAAGAATGTCCAGTATTCTTGGGTTAGCTACATTGTGTATTGGATACGAGCCACCTTTTGGCTATGACAAATCAGTATTGATATTGTCCAATACTTTCTAGTTCGGTTACCAGGTTTGTGCAAGAGGCAGGATTAACTCCAAAGACTTCAACAAGCAGTCGAAGCAGCTTCTCGTGTCCATGATAGCAGGCTAAATAAACTGGCTGACCAACACCATCCTGTGTTAACAGCAAAAATATTGGAGTCCTCTTTTCCCTTTCCCTACTTTCTCCGGCACACACACACAATACTTACCGTACCACCCACATCAGGTCGTATGTGGAACTCTTCAACAAACATGCTCACAGCATCTTCATGACCATACTGAGCAGCAACATGAATTGGCTGTAGCCCATCCTATTAGTACAACACAAGAGCAGCTATAACACACAGTATTGATGATTACCACTCCAGTAGATGCAGGATCAACTCCATAGCTTTTGATTAGTTCTCTAACCACATCACATCTTCCATGAGTAGCAGCAACATGGATAGGATGAGTACCCTCCTATAAACATATATCATGATACCTGCAGTGATCTAATCTACATGCAGGCCTGTGCTTGCTTCATTGGTCCACAAATATAGAGTCCAATTTTATTATAAAACTCAAAGCTCAATGCGTCCATGAACTAAAATTCATTATTAATATTTTTATTGCCATACTTTATAGCTTGGTAACAAGAAATTAATAATATAAAACAACTGCAGCAAGCATCTATGATCATGCATTGAACATTCTGCTTACAGCTGTAGGTGTGCTGATGTCGACATGATACTTGTCAACTAGTAACTTGATCACATCAATATAGCCATACTGTGCAGCAAAGTGAATGGGTTGATGACCATCCTATTAAGGAACAATACATGTCATAATAGCATCATAATAGCATCATAATGGACCTTTACCATTAGTTCTGCTGTGGGGCTAGCTCCATGACTCTCACACAGCCAGTCAAGAAGATCAACACATCCATACTGGGCACACACATGTACAGGAGTGACTTCATCATCAAACTATAGCGGTCATCATGATAATGATGATATAGATATTGATCACCTACTTTAATGCTATCAGTTGGACTGGCATTGTACTTCTTGATAAAGAGCTCCACTATTAATCTATGATTACTAGCAATGGCCCAGTGGAATGGAGTAGTACCATTCTATAGCGGACCAATGACATCAAGGGGAGCTATCATGAAATCGTGTGTACCTGATCTTCAACGTGAGGGTCCACTCTGTACTTTTCAACTAGTTCACAGATCAGTTCTTCATGGCCGCAATCACATGCATAGTGAATAGGTTGCCACTACAGTAGGTCTATAATAATTATTGTGTATAATAACAGGCTAACCTCATCATCAGTGAGTGCTGTTGGACAAGCACCCATTCTGATGAGAGATCTAACCATCTCTACCTCTCCATGTCCAGAGGCCAAATGAATTGGATGCTGGCCATTCTGCAGGTTAATTAATCAGAACTTGACATAACAGCACAAGCCAGGAACGATTAATATTCATAGTGTCAGGTAAATGATTTTACTATCACTATGCCTACAGTTCTTGCTGTATGATGGGAATTTTTTTTGCCACAAATCACAGACTATTCACACAAAAAAATAATAAATGGTGTTAGTGTAAAAAATAGACCATCACGAAAAATAATTATTATTAATTGTGAAGTTTTGTCAACCTCATGCATTCGCGAAAACTTTCTTTTGCGAAGTTTTCTGATAATAATTATGGTAAATCTTTTCCAAAGCTACCTCATGCAGGAAGCATGCATGCAGGTGTCTGGGTGCATGATTACCTGTCCAGTACTGTCCACTGAGATACCACACTCCATCACAAGGTATTCAGCTACTTTAACATGTCCCTTCATTGTTGCTAAATGAAGTGGCTGGAACCCATCCTGCAGATCAAGTGATGAACACTTGTTACTCCTGGCCTATACTAACATTATCCAATATATCAGCTGATACTCCATACTGGTCTACTAGTGCCTTCACTATATTGAAGTGACCACCAGCTGCAGCTATATGAATAGCTTGTGTGCCATTCTGTATAAAGATAAAAACAATAATTATTATAAGTTGGTAATATTAAACAAACTATACTCCTCGCCCATTCATTAAAATCATGCATCATGAGTTGATGTGCCTAATCACATAAGGTAAGTGTGTGTCATAATTATGCTGTCTGCCACATCATGCTTGCATGCTGTACTTACAGTGTCACTCAGACAAGGATCTGTGCCTTTCTCTTCGATCAAATCTTTGAGTGTTTCCATGTCCCCATATCGAGCAGCATCAAAAATCAGTGGAGTAGGTTCAGCCTACATGCAGTGAGGTCAATGATTGCACATACCAGTCTGTACCTCATCGGTCTTGATCTTGCAGCCGTAGGTTTCAGTAAGAAGCTGAAACACTTCATAGTTGTTCTCACTCAGAGCTATTTGAACAGGAGACGGCACTCCCTAAAGATACATTGATACATGCATGTTAACAACTTCATTATTGCTTACTTCTGACTGAGAATTAGCATCAACATCAAAGTCATCAACCAGTGTCTTGATGACATCAACCTGACCATTCGCTGTTGCTATATGAATTGCCTGCCAACCATCCTGATTCCAGCGCATCATAACATTATTAATGACAACATTAGTTAGTTACCTCAGCCGCTGCATTAGGATCTACTGAAAATTCATTAATGAGGACTTTGACGGCCTCCACTTGACCATTCTGACAAGCAGCATGCAATGGCTGCAGTTTGCCCTATATGCCCCAGTGGTGTTAAGTAAGGTATATACTGACAGAAATTACCTTCAGTGAAACTGTAGTAGAACCAACGGTGGAGACAAGGTACCTCAGTAGATCAATACTTCCAAGTGCAGCAGCTATATGTACTGGTTGAAGACCATCCTAACAAACACTCAACGACACTATTCAATAATGGGCTCACTATTTCAGATACTATATTTGGATCCACGTTGTACATTTCAATCAACTTTTTCACAATTTCAGTTTTTTTCTTAAATGAAGCCAAGTGTATGAGTTCACCAACATTCTATAATAACACACTCCACTAGATCTTGTTTATGACAAATGCCTGAGTACAGGCTATTGTAACCAGTGTACCTTTACATGAATCCTGGGACTCACTCCTTCTACGTCAAGTAAATAGTCAACTATCTCAATATATCCTCTTTTAGTAGCAATATGAATAGCCTGTTCTCCATCCTGCATGTAGAGATATACACATTCATTATAGCCTGGGCCCCATTTGTGAATACGTCTAATGACATACAAAATGACTAGCAATGACACACGGCATGAAGGAACCTAGGTCACTTATATGTTTATGAATCGTGCATTGGTTATAGACTGGTTGGGTGCTAACAGCTGACAAAAATAATTTCTAATTAACGTCATCAGTGCCATGCCTTTGGCCGCCATTTTGAGGCATAGAGTCGATATAGAGTGTAGTGAATCTCGAGCAAACAGGAGCAATTCGTTGATACTCTTGGGTGTTACTCATCTCTTGGGGCTCTATATCATAGACAAACGTAGATATTTGGAAAAAGTTGAAAAAGAGAGTTCACTCCAGAGCCTTAGACTAGTACTGGTTAGCTAAGTTTCATAACAGCTTGCTATATCATACTTTGTTAGTGGTATCTGGCTGAACTTTCTTTTCTCTCAGCAAATCCTTCATTGACTTCAAATCTCCACCTTCAATAGCCTTGAAATAGGCAGCTACCGTGTTGCTACTGTCCATCCAGACCTGGTCTAGTTAGCATTCATATCCTCAAGTCATGATCACTCGATACGGTCATGATCAGAGGAGGTTGGAAGCATTAGTATGCGCACGTGATTGTAGGCTGTTATTATGCGCACGTGATTTCGAATGAGCATAGCTAACGTTCCATCGTGAGGCGTGGCTCAATGGTGCTAGCATACAGCACTAGAACTCATTCGTGGATTCTTTCTAAAATGGTATTGCGTAGAGCTTGATTACTGGTCTTACTTAAAGATATGATCTTAGAATATTGGTTTAGCTATTTGTATAGTGCACTGCACACCAGTTTCTGTGCTTTGTATGTCGTGAAATCTAGGAAGAAGTAGCACAACTCCAGTATACAGCACACTTGTGCTGGGATTCAGGAATCTTTCTTCTGTGAAACAGCTTAAATTTAAGCAACTTTCTTAGTTCTAGCTCTGACCAGGTCTCGTCAGCTGTGTACTGGGTTTTGCAGATAACAATGGAGCTGTCTCTTCGCTCGCCGTTTTAAACTCCAAGATTTTGCTTCAGGACGTCTGTAGTAGGCTTGTCAATAAGCTGATTCCTAGCACGAACAATAACTGTAGTGTTTTCCACAGTTGAGAATCGTCACTACTTTCTCGCCCATAGCAGCTCAGGAACCCCTGGGTTGGATCGGGTAGATCGCATATTTGTAACCTGCTGTGCAAGAGCTTTCGATTCATACTAAATTCGTTAAATTCTGTCCAGAGAATAGCGTAAAATTGACAACTAAGATTCGCCATACATTTTGATTTGGAGAGAATTTACAAACCACAAGTCACATGACTGAATATTAATGCTTCCAACCTCCTATGGGTCATGATCAGAGGAGGTTGGCCACGCGTCATACTTACACGCACGATCACATGACATTGAAATAGCAAAGAGCCCCGCCCACCGATGCTGCAGCAGAGCTGCTGGCAGTCCAGCTACAGTCAGTGCTGTGCGAATGGAGACCAAATGTACACGAGGCTGTCCACGAGTGATGTAGAACTGCTGCTAGCAGTGATTGAATGCTGTAGCCTTGACTAGCGGTAGGCTGTGCTCAGTATGCTGTACGACTGTTATAAGCGGTCCTACAATAATATTGGCAAGCTCCAATGCTGTTTCAAATGCTCACAGCGTTCCTTCGGCGCTCATGGTCACCGTAGACCATCTTCTGCTTCTTCCCAATGTTTCACAGTGTGGCAACCAAAACGGCCAAGCCGAGCCATGCCTCCTGAAATACGACCTTCTTTTGGTCGGTTAACAACTTCTTGAACGCTTGCAAACAGTTTCGCTCTGTCCTGCGCCTCCAACTAGTAGCAAATCAGCAAATTCATATAATATGAATAAATTCATGAGGTTCCAAAAGGTTCCAAAAATCCATTAATTTAATATTATTCATGTTTGAATTATTGTTATACACGTCCGGCCTCGGCCAGAGCCTCGGCTGCCTGGGCGGTCACATGAACTCGGCCTACGCATTGCATACGTAGAAATGATGATCGATGACGCGTGGCCAACCTCCTCTGGGTCATGATGATCAAACCAGCCCCGCCTACAATTGGTCTCTAATTGAGCGAATTGAAAAATCAGAGTAGTAAATGAGGAAATATCGATCTAGAGCTAAACTCTACTGAACTACATGTAGATCGAGAGACAATGTGCGAAAGATGGACAAAACCTTGAGTTAGTGTCTTTCCCTGAACTTATATTATGCTTATTGTTATAATATACAGCTGGAAAGGACATTGGAGACGTCAATAAGGCGCTCTTACCCGCTAAACAAAAATGGGAAAAAGTTGGTTTGGGCCTTGGAATTGCTCGTGATCATATTCAGCGAATCAAAGCAGACAGAGGGAGTGACCCGGGGAAGTGTATGTTCCATATAGTCAACTTGTGGCTGCGAGGCAAGTCCACAGGAACAGTGAAGGGAATCACATGGAGGGTATTGATACGCATCCTCAATTCACCTGAAGTTAAAGAGTCAGATCTTGCTGAACGTATTATGACAGAGAAGGGTAGGTGCATCATGCATGCTGCTAGCTCTCATTGATCATGTGTTGTACTCTCAGGTTTTGAACGTCGTGCAACTACAGTGCGAAAGCCTCGTGTCTCAGCTCCACAGAAAGATGAAGTAAAAAGGGACATTCAAGAAGATGAACATCAAGGTACTATTCTGATAGTACTTGTGATTTGTAACAAGAAGGAAAACAAGAGGGAACTATAGTTCTAATGAACACATACACATACTGTCCACGGGTCATTATAGCATTATAACCCATCACAATAGTTCTGTCCTATAGAGCTAACAATAGCATGTCTTGTTTTGAGTAGGTGATGTTAGTGGAAACTGCTTTATACAAGCCACTTGATTATGTATTTGGTTTTGATAGCAAGTTTGTGAATATCATTATGTGCTAATGCATCTCATTATCAAAGCCCTATAGTTATTTTTATCAAATAATGTAGCTTTGTTTTCTTGGTTTCAAATACCAGTAGTGACTGTGCTCCAGGCACATGGAGATAGATAATATGCTAAATTTACATACAAGATGCATTCGTAATACATGAATTTTTTACCTAAGATTATGCATCTGTAGCCTGTAAACGATATTATGTGACTATGTCTTGCTTCAGTATCATGTCAATGCTAGTATTAGAGTGAACCAGCACAATTTAAGTGTGATTTGTGATTATTCTTGCAGGTAACATACTGTTGTCTGATAAGGACCTGGGGTATCTACTTAGTAAACTCACTGATGTGGCGTCTGAATGGCTCAATTTTGGCATCTACTTGGGCATACCGTATGGACAGTTACGTATAATAAAGGCTAATAATCAAGATGTCATGGACTGTCTAAGAGAGACTCTTGTATATTGGCTGAAGAAAGATAACAAAAGTCCTACTGCAGGAAAGTTATTGAAAGCTCTTGACAAGATGGAAGAAAAGAAACTAGCTTATACCTTAGAGAAGAGTCTTAGCATTGGTGAACACAGAAAAGGTATTATAATATTAACTTCACTCAACACTAAAATAATAGCTAGAGAAATAGTCACTTGCATACTTAGTCAATCGGTATCGATCACAATATCTATACCCATCACTATAGTAAAAGTATCACTCACAACATAAGCAGGTCGATGCAGTAGGTTTGGTAACACCATGTGCTTATCCTTATACATGATGTTGTAAAGCATTCTTGCCATGATGTGCATCTATTACGAATTATGTAGCACCCCTTCACAGAACTTTGTATAAATCTGTGTAAATATGTTGTATAAATTCTGTGTATGAGTAGCTGTGAATAAGGCGCAATTGAATAAGGCGCTGACGTTTTGTTATGACAAACTCACATATTTACACAGATTGGCATACAGTTGATGTGTAGTAATGATTATAGTCAAAGTTGTTGACACTCAATACAACAATAATAATATTAATTATTTTGCAGAAGCGGTACCAGTACCTGAGGGACACACACTAGAGGAGCACCTGAGGAGCCTTTACTGTAATTCCTCACAACTTGGTGGAACTACTGACTGGCCGCCTACAATAGAGGTGGAGTATGTTAATCTTCAGCTTATTTCACAAAAGAAAATTCCTCAACTTAGGCATCAAGAAGCTAGTGCTAAACTATTGAAACATGGGGAAATTGATACAGTTTTAGACAATAGTCTGCAGCTGTTTCTAAGTGACATTGCCAACTATAGCACTCGTGGCCTTCGGAAATTAATTGTAGTTGAAGGAGTCCCCGGGGTTGGCAAGACAACCTTTGCTTACAAGCTGTGCCGGGATTGGGCCAACAAGAAGCTACTCACTGAGTACTGGCTGCTCGTGTATATTCCTCTAAGAGTTCCTCTGATGCGTGTGGCTGAGTCAGCAGATGATCTTCTCAAGCATTATGAGAAGCACTGCTCTCCCGCAGATATTGACCTGATCAAGATGAAGCAAGGTCATGGAGTGCTCTTCATACTGGATGGATGGGATGAGCTACGACCAGCATGCCGGGTCCCAACAAGCTTCTTTTATCGCTTCGTTTGTGGGCATTTCCTTCCCCAGTGCAGTATTCTTATCACATCTCGCCCTGGTGCAGTTACACATGGCATTAGAACTCGTATTGATATTCGATTGGTTGAAATTCTTGGCTTTACTGCAGATCAGGTTACACAATACATTCGATTATACTTTGAAGATTATGCAGGTGCTGCTGAAAAACTTACCGAAGAACTTAAAATATATCCAAATGTTGGTAGCACGTGCTATGTAGCTATCAACCTGACCATACTGTGCTATGTGTATCTAGCGTCTGAATTCAATCTACCAACCACTCTCACTGAGGTGTATGAACAATTTGTTATTCACGCAATAAAGCGTCACTTCAACAGGTTGATTGCTAAATCTGATCCTGGCTCTATCGCCATTGACACTGCTTGGCTTGCTAGCATTGACAGTGCATGTGTCTGGGTTTACTGATTCAACCAATCAGGTTTTGACGGGCCTCGGCAGATTAGCACTTAATGGACTTGATAATGGTGATCTTAGTTACTCAAATAAGGAAGTCACTCGAACATGTGACAATAGTGAACCTGATTTTGATGGGTTTGGTCTCCTGAAGATTATTACGGTTTATCGAAAGCATGGGCCTGAGTATCACTACCAGTTCCTTCACTTAACTGTGCAAGAATATCTTGCTGCATATACCATTTATCAGATGAAAGAACATGACCAAGTGCAATGGTTGCAACACAATATCTCTAACCCGCTCTCGTGTGATCAGGTGTTCAAGTTCTTTTGCGGAATAGATCAATTCAAATCTCATCCAGCGCGATCAGTCTTCACTCAGTTCATCACTAGTCGTACTATTCTTGAATCCATCACTGTTCCTTTTGTACTTGAATGCCTATTTGAAGGCCAGTGGACAGATGGATGCCATACATTTGCTCAAGAATCTTCTAGTAGAATTATTATTCATAACTCAAGTCTTATGCAGCCATATCGTGCCTTGGTCTATGGCTATGTTATAACTAGCTCAGAGAGTCAGTGGCAGCTACAGTGGAAGGATTGTGTTATCGGAGAGCATGAGCTAACTAGTATCGGTCGTTACTTACAGGACTCTCCACGCTCCCTCAAACAGGTCTCTCTGATAGATACCTCATTTGCATCAATAGAGGCTACCAGATTGTTTTCAAGGATCATTCAGTCACAGCTGGAACTTGCTGGACTCGCTATTGGTACGAAACTTGACAATGAAAGCTTAAGAATCATCTGCCAAGCACTAGGAGGTCACCTAGGTATGAAAACTATCACAATCACTCAAATCAGTATTTCACAAACAAACTCTGATATCATTGCATCACTTCTGAGTGATTCTATTGAAACACTTGATCTCAGCGGTTGTGAACTAGATGAAGCTACCTGCAGAGGCTTCCTTCGAACAATTTTTACCAGGTCCTCACTTCAAATGCTTCGTCTACCACAGGCAAGTGACGCTATCTTGGTGGAGATCAATCAACTTATTGCAGAAAGAAAAGATAAAAACCTCAATGAAATTGAAGTTTGTTTCTCATAATTGCATAGCTGTATTTTATTATTAATTTTGAGTCATTATAGTTATTTGATCCAGGTCAAAGAGAGGGTGATAGATTAACCTAAAGTTATGGTATAAGAGGATTTTTTCGTATAGACTATAGTTTTATTGGCAGTAAGTCAAGGTAATGAATATTAATTATCTGATTATTAGTAAAATGTGAATATTGTTAATCTGCTTGTCAGGATAAGGCAAAGTTATTGGTTTGGTCTTGTTGGCTGTGATGATGAGTTGCCTGGTCATGCATGTGTGATGAGGTGGTCATACACATGGACAGCAGTATACTCAATCCAGCCATTATAATAGTTTATCAAACTTGGACTTGGCTTACATACCAGTAGTCCAGTTGCAGACTCCTGAAGCGGGAATTTCACAGTGTATATACACATCCCGTAATAATAATTCCTGTTATGTTTATACTCCTCCCAAGGAGCCGAACAAATCATAACTACGCCTACTTGTCAAAATGCCCAAATAAGGTGTTAGCATAGAAGATAACAATTTCATCTCTTACCAGCTCCGCCAGCCAGGTAGCTACCCCTTACCGGCTCCGCCTTATCAGCATTAAATCAGGTAAGTTGGTAGCTGAAAATGCACAAAGTAAATTTTGGTGAAAGACTATAGTTCACACACTATAGAGCACTAGATCCACTTGTCTTCTGACCACATCTTTCTCTTGTATATAGCTAGTCAATGATAATCATTTATTATGAGTACTATGAATTTATTATTATCATGAATGACATAGTGATAAGTTCTTTGGAAATTTCTAGTGCAGCACATTCATATTAAATTGATCACTCCAAGAACCACAAGATTGACAAATATTTCATAGAACTTTAAGCTTGCTCGGAAAGAAGCTTACATATTATAGCTCTACTTTTATAGTGATAGTGTTTGCTTGGTTCCTAGAATCATAGTTGCCCTATATAAAGATCGATTTAGAGACTAAGCTGTGTCATATTGTACACTAGCTCACCTAGCTCATTAGCTGCTGGACTGGACGTTGACTGCTGAGTGTGATTGAACAATGGCATATCGTGGAGGAGGTCGTGGTGGATATCGTGGAGGCGGTCGCGGAGGATATCGTGGAGGAGGACGTGGAGGATATCGTGGAGGATATCAAGGAGGTCATGGTGGATACCAGAGGGGTCGTGGCGGATATAATCCTTCAAGGGTAATTGTCTGAACTTGTATGTATATACTTTGAAGCCTTTTTTCATAGATGGTATTAATGGAAACTAGCGCACCGCCTGAAAGTACACTTGATCTTCAACAAATTCCTAGGGATTTGATGTGGAAGTTTGTTTCAAATCGGGACCCTGACGCACCACGCTATTGGGTGAAACTGAGCAATGAGGTAATCATGACATGCTCCCATGCGCCTGTGCATGCTATCTGTTTGTTGTACAAGAAATAAAAAGATTTCTAACGAAATCAAAAGGATGTAGGGATGGTAGATTAGCAATGAAGAAATCTGTCACTGGTCCACAATGTAAACAAACAAGGAACTACCCTGGAATGGTAAGACGATTGACTTGCTAACAGACCATAGATCCCTACATCAGTGGCTGCACATAAGGATTGGATCTAGAGTAATGGGGTTTAACTTAGATTAAGCTAATTTTAAGCATTAATCAACTTGTTCCAGTCAAATTCTGCAGTAAGTGTATAAATATAGCCAGCTGGGCTACCAACCTGTATATTTTACTAGACCAAGCTATATTTTACTAGACCTGGGCTAGCTGGCTAGTGCTAATTTGAAGCCCTGATCTGATAACAACACTAATAATTGGATCAATAACAGCATCATAGGTAACATTAGTTCACTCTAGATCCAATCCTTATGTGCAGCCACTGATGTAGGGATCTATGGTCTGTTAGCAAGTCAATCGTCTTACCATTCCAGGGTAGTTCCTTGTTTGTTTACATTGTGGACCAGTGACAGATTTCTTCATTGCTAATCTACCATCCCTACATCCTTTTGATTTCGTTAGAAATCTTTTTATTTCTTGTTTGTATCCATTTTTCTTAATTTTATTCATAAAAATTTATAATAATCGTCAAAAATTTTAATAAAAAGTTTCTTAATAATACTTTATTTTGAACATGTTTCGTATAGCTATTGGTTGAACAATGTCATTGGTATCATCATCACCTACAAAAATAAAAATGTGAAAAAAATTGTTAAGCACAAAAAGTAGCCTACCTTTGGTTGATCTTCGACAATATACAGAGACTGTCTTGGTTTCCCCAAATATGGCATTAGAAATTTTAACCAGCCACAATGGATACTCAGCCACTCTACCAACGACAAGGTGCAGTCTCACAGAGTGGAAAAAAATTGAGTGTTTGGGTAGACCTCGCACATACATTCTGTGGGGGAGAAAATGCAAAGTAAACACAGAGTACGTCCATACAGTAGACATTCACTTATCCATATCAGGAGTACTTGTGTTTATGCAATTTTTTTGTCATCAACACTATTACCATGTGCTAAGCTCACAATTGTATGGGCATAATACTAGGTCTGGGGTACTTGCAGACAGTAAAATTGAAATTGACCACATGTATGTATAGTAGACTGCCTTATGTAAACACACTTAGTAGGTGATCATAGGTTGCCATTACCAACATCAAGTATACCACCACATGTCAGAAGTATTGAGATCAATAAAGAATTGATTACTAACATCTGCGTCATTGCTACATAATACCTCAGTAGACTCAACACTGTGTCAATACCATACATGTGTTGGTAGACATGAGGTCAAGTGAATACGATGTATCAGAGCAAGAGCAGAGTTATTATCTCAAAATCAGTAAAGATTACAACACCTGCGGACATGTGATTTCACTCAACGCTAGTATCAGCAGACACCATGACGACACGGCAATAGTGCTCTGTATTAAAGCACATAAAATGGCTAAGCTCATTGTATTACAGCAGTCACAACACCACATGGGCAATAGCGCTCTATTTAGAGCACATAACTTGTCTAAGGCAAGCACACACTATGATGACAGATTACACAGTGATCTATTAATTTTAGACATGACTAAAGCCATTGTATTGCATCAATCGAAGCACACAAACAATGTTCTTACTTTCATGTCCAGTGATTAAACAGATAATGTTCTAAGGACAACATCATAATGCCCAGGGAGATATCTCAAATACATTGCCCTTTGTGTTATGTCATCAGGCAAGGTTCTATCAACAGAATGTGGACTAAACCTGTACCAATTTTGATCTTGTGTACTGTAGGTAAAAATGCAAGTGTTGATGAGATGAGATAAGGTTATTATCTCAATGTCAGAGCCCCAAGTCTCATTCTGATTCATTTTAGTGTCCTCTATGTACTGTTGTACACTTGAGTAACCTGCAAACAGATCATACTGGTGAGCATACAACAGATGGGAGATTGCTACCATATGATCTAATATAGCTTGGCGTACTGCCATGTGCTGAGCTTGTGAACCAGTGATCACATATGAAAAGGAACGGAACATACAGTTCCCATCACCATCTATGTCTTTAGTATGGTTGTGATCAGGTGGAGTAAGCGGTACATTAGCTCCACCACCTCTGTGTCTGGGTGGTGGATGATGGTGTTCTAGACCAAGAGTAGCGCAAGCAGTTTTTTGCCATTCTAAGTCTACAGGATAGTAGTAGTACGGCCATCTTTGTGTACGTGCTGGATCAAATGACCCTGTAATTAAGCAATCATCATTTTGTGCAGTATGAAGTTGCTTTTTAGGAGCACTACTATTACAAGCTCTTTTGGCTGGTTTAGCAGTTTGAACAGGGGCAGTGCTAGTTCGTTTTCGATGAATGCCCAGGGTGCTAACAGGTATTGTTTGTTGCTTGGTAGTGGTTTGTGAGCATTTTATTTTCTTACTGGGAACAACCACAGTATCTACTTGGTCAGTATCAGGTTTTCCAACAAGCTTACGTTTAGAAGCCTGTTGAACAGGAATGGTGTACAGAGGAAGATCAGGTCTATACATTTTACGTAGACGATTATACTCCTCTAAAGATCGATTACTGACTATAATGGACTTTGGATCAAATGAGAGGAGATGCAAGCCCGTGAGTGATCTTACTCTAGACAAAGCAACATAAGCCATTGCAGCACAAAAAACTTTATCCGACAGATCAATAATGGCATGGTCCAGGGACAATCCCTGGGACTTGTGTATAGTAACAGCATATGCCAATATCAACGGAAATTGTTCTCGACGAACATAGTAGTTTTTCATAACAACGAATCTGCTCTTGACCCTTTCAACCTGATATGGGCTGGTCAAGTGATCAAATTGTACAGTTACAAATTGTTTAGTTATTGCAGTAACTGTACCCAATGAACCATTGACTAGACCTTTCTTTGTGTCAACGTTACGGCGTAACATAACACGTGCTCCAATAGCTAACACTAGAACACTTTGCAGTCCTCCAGTCATGTTGCAATCATGGTTTAATTTATGGAGCTGTTTGTCCGCAGTTTTTGTCCACTTAAGTTTACTGACAGTTTCGTCAACATCATCAGTACATTCTAGTTCGAATGATTTACCAGGAAGAGATTTGAGCATTTTATTGTTTAGCTCGTCACATTGCTTGCGTGTAGGAAAAAACGTTACTACCATTATTCCTTGTTCTTGCAACTCAGCAATTTTCTCAGTCAATGAGCAAGTAAACACTCTTGATTGGAGAGTGCTAATGGTGGAGCTTGTAACTTCACCAATTCTAATACCATTAAGCAGCGTTGCATAGTCTTTGTCACCTTTCTGACGCTCATTGATGGTTAGCTCATCGTATACAACAGTTTCTTCCCATATATTGGGAGAGGTTGCACAGCCTATTCTGTACTTGACTACAGTGTCAGGTACAGGTGAAAATACTGGTTGACCACCAACAGGCTCAAGTTGAAGCAAATCACCAAAAACAATCATATTTCGTGCTCCAAAGTAGTCAACACCTCCATATAGCTCATTCAAACGTAGATGAATGTAAGCTAGATTTAGGCTACTGACCATGGAAATTTCATCTATGATGAATAATTTCACATTACGCAGAGCTGTTTTCATCACTTTGTGTGCAGCTTTTGGTAAAGACCAATGAACGGCTGACCTACCCCCGTGCTGGACAGGTAGCTGAAATAACCGGTGGATAGTCATGCCACCAACATTAAACGCAGCTAAACCTGTTGGTGCAGTTATGGCACATGAGCAATCAGCACTAGGCCACAGTTGAGCTACAAATGCTTTGATTGTCTCGATCAAAAATGATTTACCAGTTCCAGCGACACCTGTGACAAACATGCACAATGGAGGTAAGTCACAAGAACAATCATTTGTTTCATGTTGTTGCAGGTGTATCATATGCTCTTTGACTTTGTCAAATATTCGTCTCTGATCAGCATTCAACATGTTAGTCCTATCGGAAAGACTAAGTGTGTCTTCACACTTAGTGACCATGCTTACAGCATCCTGCATTGCAGCAACTGCTTCACAGATTAGCTGTGGCTCATTATCAACCTTTTGCTCTGGACAATCAGATTGTCTGGCTTCATTGATTAGTTTAACACTACGATTACATTCAAGCATCTGCTGTAATCGAGTGTGGTGAGTCAAGCAACGGTGTTCACCAGTGTCAGGAAAATGACGATTAAATGCTTCTTCAGCAGTTTCGTCTTCTAGTAAAAGCTCACTCTCATTTCGGAAAGGCACAAAAAGCATGATTAGAGAATAGTAATAATCTTCTTTCTGATTTTCATTTCTCAAATCATATAACTTGTGATTGGGTAACACAGGTTTGCCGCGCCTTTTGAATTCAGTTTGTTTCACGCCTTTGACAATAGTGTGATACCAACTGTAATTAGCGACAATGTCGTAAAGACACACGTCCTCAAGCTTATTAGGACGATTGGGATAGTATGTGTCTACAAGATTCGACTCAAATAAATCCTCACTATCAGGATCTGATTTTGAAAGCTCCGTCAAAGCTGCGTGACTTTTGAGTCGTCGATTTCGTTTGTGAGGCATAGATACATTTACAAACTGTATCGCTTCCGATTTTTCAGTCAAGTGGTCACCCAACAACAAGTCGGCAGCCTCATACAAACCACACTCTCGTGAGCTCAAAGCTTTCATTCCAAATTTGTAGAGCTTGCTATAAATGCTCTTACTGTCTTGGATTTCTCTCCAAATGTCTTGCATGTTGCTTCTTTCTGCTTTAGTGACATACCCACTAACGTAATGAGCTAATGCAAGAGAAGACTCTGACACAAACTGTATGTCAATGTTAGCTTTCCACAATAACAGAATCAGAGGATTATAGTCATTCACTCTAACCTCTGACTCTGTTCGTGGAAGTTCGTAGATTTTCTTACGAGTTTTAAGAGAGTCTTCTACAGAGTGCACAATACCTGTTTCACAAGCCGGACGAGGAAAGCCAAACTTACAGTAAGTTATGAACGTACTGCCGACCTTTCGTCTGCGCTTGCAATATGCACTACACTTATGCATTTGATATCTTGTGACGAGCTCATGCAATTCAGGACTGGTTTTCTTGTCAGGAATGTGACAAGTAACCCTTTCCTGGATCCATTTCAATACAACAGCAGAGTCATCACAGCCAATAACAGGTGCATCTTTTATCCACAACAGGACGTGGTAATGAGGTGCACCTCTGGCTTGATACTCCTTCTTCCAGTAGAAGTGCTCTACTTCACCCAATATCTGACCTTTACAAATGACAATGCGGAAGAAGGCATGAAATTTCTCAGAAAATTTTCGAGAAACCGATATAGGATCTTCTGTGCAAAGTCTTCCCATATCGTAACTTGGAGAGACATTGTTTACCTTCCTGAGGTAACGAGCCATGTCACTCCACTCATATTCAGCACAACTGAATGTGAGAAACAATGTTGGTGATCCCCAGTTACGCACCATGCACTTGAGATCACTCTTACGCTGCCACCAGTACTGTTTGCTACCGCGTACTGACTGAAGCATTGTGAAGAGGCTTGCTTCTAACCGTTCATCAGAGGCTTCAACCTTAGCTAGTAGCTGCTTAACAGACATAGCAACTCCTCGTGAGGAATGAAGGACATTGTAGACGCCGTTACCTACTTCACGTAGGGTTTTTTGATTCAGCAGATAAAATACATATGAAGCATCTTTGCGAAATCGTGAGTCTTTGTTATGCAAACGTTGTTTGACAAACTCGCTAAAGCTCAAAGTGATTTCTTTGTTGCGAGGATGATTCTCACCAAATTGCCCGTTTGGGTAGAGTACAGGAAAGCACATAACATCCAAGTCTTTCAATCTACTGTGAATAGGTGCTTCTGTAACATTAACCAACTTGTATTGATCTATGTCAGAAACAGTTGGAATCTGATTATCTAAATACCTAATAGTATAGGACTGATAACCAGCTATATCGTCAGCAGTAGCCTTATCTAGCATCTTAGTGGTTGCATTGTTAGCCACTTCGATTACTTTTTGTGTAGTTTCATCGAGACTGTCTGCTTCTACTGACTTATAAAGTTTGTGAATCTCTTTCAGCTTTCTTATAGCTGCTTTCACACGTTCTATATTGACCAGTGAACGCCAGACAACATTGGCTTTTGTGGGTTTACCATTCACTAGTATGTACAATTCTGGTGATGCAACACCAGACTTTGCCGATCCTTCAACATTGGACAGCGTTTCACACGTTTTATTGAATGGTAAAGGCAGAAAAAATACACTACCCTTGCAAGCTTTCAATGAGTTGTACACAGGCACTTTGCAGGTGTATGTGCCTAATCTAACTACTGTCTGAAAGCATTTAGCAAGCTGAATGAACTGTTTGCTAAGGGCATCGAGTTTATCAAGCTCAGATGGAATGGGTATGGTTTCCAAACCATTTAAAACACATCGTGGTGGCAATACATCGGCTTTGATTTTGGGTTTACAGTAGCTACACATATAGAGTGTTTCATCCTCGCCTGGAGGAGTGTGCTTCAGTATATAGTCTACTAGCTCTGACCCAATGTCCGAATCAAAATGCTTTGAGAAGTTGGCTTTTGTGACAGATTTTCTCTGAAACAAGCATTGACAGCTACAACACACGTTTTCAGCATCGTCATTCCACTCTTTCTCAAGTTGGGATATGACTAGAGAATGCTGTAACTGCAAGGTGGTTTCTAAGTTGAGCACTCTAAAAAACGAGTTGTTTATTGAGGAGCCTTCCTCGCCAACAAAATCATTAGTTGTTAGCAACTCGTCAAAGCTTTTCTTAGTTGCACAAAGTAAATGCTTGAAATCACCTTCGCCTAGGGCACGATCAATGCCAGCAAGGGATTCGTGACTTGCCTTTGCACGATATACTCGACGCATAAACGTTCTCAGTACTTTATGATGTGCTGAAGCTGCTCGTAAGATACGAAGCTCACTATTACACATACTACCAGTTTGATGACATGCCAAAGAATGACCCATCATTTGGCGTTCATTTGGGCAGTCATCGCATGATTGTAATGCTTGTCGTAACTCATGCATTGGAAGAGTAAAGGCATTCTTTAGTCTAACAATTGCATTGACTTCATCATCAGTGATTGGCTTACAATCACTGGTACACGGCATTTCATCACGAGGCTGGTTGGAAGGATCAATACGATCAGGCACATCTGAATCATCATCATCCTTTACATACGATGCTTCATAGAAGTATGGATCACATGATCTTTTGCAATGAATGCCTTCACCAAAGTCATCTCTGCTTTTCATGCTCTTTGCATTGATACTTTTAGCAGATTTGATCAATTCAGCAGCATATTCCTTGCGCTTCTTTAAGGCTTCATGAACCAGCCTACGAGCTGCTATTCTACATGCAACACGATAAGAGATTCTAGCCAATCGCTTTGCTATAGGCTGCTCTTTAAAAGCTTTCATAACCTCGGTTCTTGCTTTACGATTTGCTAGCAATTCTCTTATCAGTTCATTTATGTACATTTCCTTTACACTAGATTTTGGAGGAGACAAATAGTATTTGTTTCTCCTAGTGTGGGAAATGATTTCTTTGTGTTTAGCATAGTACGCCATACAAGCTTGTGTCTTAACCTTCGTGTTTTTGAGATACCAAACACGCGATGACACTTTCTTCTGATGCGAACTATTTTGGTACTTTGCCCTACGTTGTGCTTTGATTTTATCTGATTTACTATGGTACCTGGACAAAGCAGCAACCTTCTTAGCAGTTGAATCTTTCAAATAAGCCTGCTTTGACGACAACTTCTTATGTGCAGGGTTTCTGCCGTAAGCCTGCTTTGACGCCAATTTGTTATATGCAGGGTTTCTTTCATAAGCCTGCTTTGACACCAATTTCTTAGCCGCTGGGTTTTTGTTATAAGCCTTCTTTGAAGCAATTTTAGATGCTACTTTCTTAGACTCAGAATTGGTATCATATGCTTCCTTTCTCCCAGCTAGTATTTTATCTCTATTCTCTCCATAACGTTGCTTATCGTATGTGTGTTTTCTACGTGTTTTACTAGGCATGATTACTATTACTATACAAGAACTAACCTTCTTCAAAGTAATTATTAAACTTACAACTTTCTTCAGTGACAGATCGAGACACGAGACGACGAACCCAAAAGCAAATCCAAACTTCGGTGAGGCAAAAGTAGAAATCAACAGTCACAATCTTCGAACTATTACAAACGGGTAGAGCCAGGGGTAGAGCAGCAGAAACACAAGTAGAAGCCACTCAAAGACAACATGTGCGCGCTCACGTTACATCACGTGCGCATTTAAATGGCGGTATACACATTGCTAGCTACAGCTCGTGATCGTGAAGTCCGCTAGAATAAAACTTTCATTTCGCTAAGAACTAAGTTCAAAAGGCACATGCCAGACGAATTTCATGATTATTCGTGGGTGTTTAGCCCAGCACAGTATTCGTGTTAAGGCGCTAGACGAGTGGAAGAAAGAATAAGAAGAAAACGAAGATGACGAAACTCGATTTTCACCGTTTCCAGGTTCGTCACTTTAGTAACAATTTCGAGCAATCTCCTTGCTACTGTAAGATGGGGCAACGCCAGATAGCAGATCTAAGTGTCTATGGACGTATAAAATTCATCACCAGGCGAAATATCAGCGTTTGAACGCTAATACATTGTATGTAGCCGCCATCTTGTTTTCTCGTTCATCCCTACATAGGGAGACACTACCGTGTCTCCCTAATAAAATTGATAATGTAATGACCGGAAAGAAGTTCTTGTTCAACTGCTACAATGTCAAGCAGTGATGTGGTAATGTGGGATAACGACCCAGAACCTGGACAAGTTGTTGGTTGAAA
>OZ024789.1:181783-201819 GCA_964017065.1 Haliclona indistincta
CTACACCACAACACATAGTAGCTAGCTATATGATGGTTACTACACCACAACACATAGTAGCTAGCTATATGATGGTTACTACATCACAACACATAGTAGCTAGCTATATGATGGTTACTACACAACACATAGTAGCTAGCTATATGATGGTTACTACACCACAACACATAGTAGCTAGCTATATGATGGTTACTACATCACAACACATAGTAGCTAGCTATATGATGGTCACTACACCACACACATAGTAGCTAGCTATATGATGGTTACTACACCACAACACATAGTAGCTAGCTATATGATGGTTACTACACCACAACACATAGTAGCTAGCTATATGATGGTTACTACACCACAACACATAGTAGCTAGCTATATGATGGTTACTACACCACAACACATAGTAGCTAGCTATATGATGGTTACTACACCACAACACATAGTAGCTAGCTATATGATGGTTACTACACCACAACACATAGTAGCTAGCTATATGATGGTTACTACACCACAACACATAGTAGCTAGCTATATGATGGTCACTACACCACAACACATAGTAGCTAGCTATATGATGGTTACTACACCACAACACATAGTAGCTAGCTATATGATGGTTACTACACCACAACACATAGTAGCTAGCTATATGATGGTTACTACACCACAACACATAGTAGCTAGCTATATGATGGTTACTACACCACAACACATAGTAGCTAGCTATATGATGGTTACTACACCACAACACATAGTAGCTAGCTATATGATGGTTACTACACAACACATAGTAGCTAGCTATATGATGGTTACTACACCACAACACATAGTAGCTAGCTATATGATGGTTACTACACCACAACACATAGTAGCTAGCTATATGATGGTTACTACACAACACATAGTAGCTAGCTATATGATGGTTACTACACAACAACACATAGTAGCTAGCTATATGATGGTTACTACACCACAACACATAGTAGCTAGCTATATGATGGTTACTACACAACACATAGTAGCTAGCTATATGATGGTTACTACACAACAACACATAGTAGCTAGCTATATGATGGTTACTACACCACAACACATAGTAGCTAGCTATATGATGGTTACTACACAACACATAGTAGCTAGCTATATGATGGTTACTACACAACAACACATAGTAGCTAGCTATATGATGGTTACTACACCACAACACATAGTAGCTAGCTATATGATGGTTACTACACCACAACACATAGTAGCTAGCTATATGATGGTTACTACATCACAACACATAGTAGCTAGCTATATGATGGTTACTACACAACACATAGTAGCTAGCTATATGATGGTTACTACACCACAACACATAGTAGCTAGCTATATGATGGTTACTACACAACAACACATAGTAGCTAGCTATATGATGGTTACTACACAACACATAGTAGCTAGCTATATGATGGTTACTACACCACAACACATAGTAGCTAGCTATATGATGGTTACTACACCACAACACATAGTAGCTAGCACACCACAACACATAGTAGCTAGCTATATGAATGGTTACTACACCACAACACATAGTAGCTAGCTATATGATGGTTACTACACCACAACACATAGTAGCTAGCTATATGATGGTTACTACACCACAACACATAGTAGCTAGCTATATGATGGTTACTACACCACAACACATAGTAGCTAGCTATATGATGGTTACTACACCACAACACATAGTAGCTAGCTTATGATGGTTACTACACCACAACACATAGTAGCTAGCTATATGATGGTCACTACACCACAACACATAGTAGCTAGCTATATGATGGTTACTACACCACAACACATAGTAGCTAGCTATATGATGGTTACTACACCACAACACATAGTAGCTAGCTATATGATGGTTACTACACCACAACACATAGTAGCTAGCTATATGATGGTTACTACACCACAACACATAGTAGCTAGCTATATGATGGTTACTACACCACAACACATAGTAGCTAGCTATATGATGGTTACTACACCACAACACATAGTAGCTAGCTATATGATGGTTACTACACCAACACATAGTAGCTAGCTATATGATGGTTACTACACCACAACACATAGTAGCTAGCTATATGATGGTTACTACACCACAACACATAGTAGCTAGCTATATGATGGTTACTACACACAACACATAGTAGCTAGCTATATGATGGTTACTACACCACAACACATAGTAGCTAGCTATATGATGGTTACTACACCACAACACATAGTAGCTAGCTATATGATGGTTACTACAAACACATAGTAGCTAGCTATATGATGGTTACTACACAACAACACATAGTAGCTAGCTATATGATGGTTACTACACCACAACACATAGTAGCTAGCTATATGATGGTTACTACACAACACATAGTAGCTAGCTATATGATGGTTACTACACCACAACACATAGTAGCTAGCTATATGATGGTTACTACACCACAACACATAGTAGCTAGCTATATGATGGTTACTACACCACAACACATAGTAGCTAGCTATATGATGGTTACTACACCACAACACATAGTAGCTAGCTATATGATGGTTACTACACCACAACACATAGTAGCTAGCTATATGATGGTTACTACACCACAACACATAGTAGCTAGCTATATGATGGTTACTACACCAAACACATAGTAGCTAGCTATATGATGGTTACTACACCACAACACATAGTAGCTAGCTATATGATGGTTACTACACCACAACACATAGTAGCTAGCTATATGATGGTTACTACACCACAACACATAGTAGCTAGCTATATGATGGTTACTACACCACAACACATAGTAGCTAGCTATATGATGGTTACTACACCACAACACATAGTAGCTAGCTATATGATGGTTACTACACCACAACACATAGTAGCTAGCTATATGATGGTTACTACACCACAACACATAGTAGCTAGCTATATGATGGTTACTACACCACAACACATAGTAGCTAGCTATATGATGGTTACTACACCAAACACATAGTAGCTAGCTATATGATGGTTACTACACCACAACACATAGTAGCTAGCTATATGATGGTTACTACACCACAACACATAGTAGCTAGCTATATGATGGTTACTACACCACAACACATAGTAGCTAGCTATATGATGGTTACTACACCACAACACATAGTAGCTAGCTATATGATGGTTACTACACCACAACACATAGTAGCTAGCTATATGATGGTTACTACACCAACACATAGTAGCTAGCTATATGATGGTTACTACACCACAACACATAGTAGCTAGCTATATGATGGTTACTACACCACAACACATAGTAGCTAGCTATATGATGGTTACTACACCACAACACATAGTAGCTAGCTATATGATGGTTACTACACAACACATAGTAGCTAGCTATATGATGGTTACTACACCACAACACATAGTAGCTAGCTATATGATGGTTACTACACAACACATAGTAGCTAGCTATATGATGGTTACTACACAACACATAGTAGCTAGCTATATGATGGTTACTACACCACAACACATAGTAGCTAGCTATATGATGGTTACTACATCACAACACATAGTAGCTAGCTATATGATGGTTACTACACCACAACACATAGTAGCTAGCTATATGATGGTTACTACACCACAACACATAGTAGCTAGCTATATGATGGTTACTACACAACACATAGTAGCTAGCTATATGATGGTTACTACACAACACATAGTAGCTAGCTATATGATGGTTACTACACAACAACACATAGTAGCTAGCTATATGATGGTTACTACACCACAACACATAGTAGCTAGCTATATGATGGTTACTACACCACAACACATAGTAGCTAGCTATATGATGGTTACTACACCACAACACATAGTAGCTAGCTATATGATGGTTACTACACACAACACATAGTAGCTAGCTATATGATGGTTACTACACCACAACACATAGTAGCTAGCTATATGATGGTTACTACACCACAACACATAGTAGCTAGCTATATGATGGTTACTACATCACAACACATAGTAGCTAGCTATATGATGGTTACTACATCACAACACATAGTAGCTAGCTATATGATGGTTACTACACAACACATAGTAGCTAGCTATATGATGGTTACTACACAACACATAGTAGCTAGCTATATGATGGTTACTACATCACAACACATAGTAGCTAGCTATATGATGGTTACTACATCACAACACATAGTAGCTAGCTATATGATGGTTACTACACCACAACACATAGTAGCTAGCTATATGATGGTTACTACACCACAACACATAGTAGCTAGCTATATGATGGTTACTACACACAACACATAGTAGCTAGCTATATGATGGTTACTACACAACAACACATAGTAGCTAGCTATATGATGGTTACTACACCACAACACATAGTAGCTAGCTATATGATGGTTACTACACCACAATACATGGTAGCTAGCTATATGATGGTTACTACATCACAACACATAGTAGCTAGCTATATGATGGTTACTACACCACAACACATAGTAGCTAGCTATATGATGGTTACTACATCACAACACATAGTAGCTAGCTATATGATGGTTACTACATCACAACACATAGTAGCTAGCTATATGATGGTTACTACACCACAACACATAGTAGCTAGCTATATGATGGTTACTACATCACAACACATAGTAGCTAGCTATATGATGGTTACTACATCACAACACATAGTAGCTAGCTATATGATGGTTACTACACAACACATAGTAGCTAGCTATATGATGGTTACTACACCACAACACATAGTAGCTAGCTATATGATGGTTACTACATCACAACACATAGTAGCTAGCTATATGATGGTTACTACACCACAACACATAGTAGCTAGCTATATGATGGTTACTACACAACACATAGTAGCTAGCTATATGATGGTTACTACACCACAACACATAGTAGCTAGCTATATGATGGTTACTACATCACAACACATGGTAGCTAGCTATATGATGGTTACTACACCACAACACATAGTAGCTAGCTATATGATGGTTACTACATCACAACACATAGTAGCTAGCTATATGATGGTTACTACACAACAACACATAGTAGCTAGCTATATGATGGTTACTACACAACAACACATAGTAGCTAGCTATATGATGGTTACTACATCACAACACATAGTAGCTAGCTATATGATGGTTACTACACAACAACACATGGTAGCTAGCTATATGATGGTTACTACATCACAACACATAGTAGCTAGCTATATGATGGTTACTACATCACAACACATAGTAGCTAGCTATATGATGGTTACTACACAACAACACATAGTAGCTAGCTATATGATGGTTACTACATCACAACACATAGTAGCTAGCTATATGATGGTTACTACACCACAACACATAGTAGCTAGCTATATGATGGTTACTACACCACAACACATAGTAGCTAGCTATATGATGGTTACTACATCACAACACATAGTAGCTAGCTATATGATGGTTACTACACCACAACACATAGTAGCTAGCTATATGATGGTCACTACACCACAACACATAGTAGCTAGCTATATGATGGTTACTACACAACACATAGTAGCTAGCTATATGATGGTTACTACACAACAACACATAGTAGCTAGCTATATGATGGTTACTACACCACAACACATAGTAGCTAGCTAGCTATATGATGGTTACTACACCACAACACATGGTAGCTAGCTATATGATGGTTACTACATCACAACACATGGTAGCTAGCTATATGATGGTCACTACACCACAACACATAGTAGCTAGCTATATGATGGTTACTACACAACACATAGTAGCTAGCTATATGATGGTTACTACACAACAACACATAGTAGCTAGCTATATGATGGTTACTACACAACACATAGTAGCTAGCTATATGATGGTTACTACACAACAACACATAGTAGCTAGCTATATGATGGTTACTACACCACAACACATAGTAGCTAGCTATATGATGGTTACTACACCACAACACATAGTAGCTAGCTATATGATGGTTACTACATCACAACACATAGTAGCTAGCTATATGATGGTTACTACATCACAACACATAGTAGCTAGCTATATGATGGTTACTACACCACAACACATAGTAGCTAGCTATATGATGGTTACTACACCACAACACATAGTAGCTAGCTATATGATGGTTACTACACCACAACACATAGTAGCTAGCTATATGATGGTTACTACACAACACATAGTAGCTAGCTATATGATGGTTACTACACCACAACACATAGTAGCTAGCTATTAGGGAGACACGGTAGTGTCTCCCTATGTAGGGTTGAACGAGAAAACAAGATGGCGGCTACATACAATGTATTAGCGTTCAAACGCTGATATTTCGCCTGGTGATGAATTTTATACGTCCAAAGACACTTAAATCTGCTATCTGGCGTTGCCCCATCTTACAGTAGCAAGGAGATTGCTCGAGATTGTTACTAAAGTGACGAACCTGGAAACGGTGAAAATCGAGTTTCGTCATCTTCGTTTTCTTCTTTCTTTCTTTCTTTCTTCTTTCTTCCACTCGCCTAGCACCTTTACGTGAGCAGTGCCGAGACCAAAACACCCACGAACAGTCGTGAAATTCTCCTGGCATGTGCCTTTTGAACTTAGTTTTTAGCGAAACGGCGATATAAATTCCGCGACTTCTCGATCGTGATCCATTGTCAGCTAAGTGTTAGACGCCATTAATAATAATTATAGTGATTGCGCAATACGCACGTGACCAAGCTGTGGTTAGCACACGTGACCAAGCACAAGCTTGAGTATCGCCACGCCGTATAGATCACGGAGAACACATATCTGTCTGGAGTCTTCGAAGAACGGTAAGCTAGCAAGCGCAGAATCACCATTCTGCCTTGCCAGATAATTATAACCGCCGTAAACAAGTGTGGGCGGGGCTCGTATTCACTGTATTCATGCATGCGTAGGCGAGCTGATATCTACAGCATAAGAATTATTTAGCTATAAGTTTAAAATTGTTAATAATAAAGAAAAGCCATCAACAACAGGAAAACCAAACCAATGGTGGAGACAAAGATGGCACAGCAATTGCATGATATTGAACTGCACTTCACTGAAAAAGAAAAAAGGACACAAACAAGTAAATAAAAAGATTTCTATCGAAATCAAAAGGATGTAGGGTTGTGAAATCTACCACTGGTCAACAATGTAAACTAACAAGGAACAAGCATGGAATGGTAACACGATTGACTTGCTAACAGACCATAGATCCCTACATCAGTGGCTGTACATAAGCTGTCACAAGCTGAATGCACGTCAGGTGTCAGTCAACAGCAACGAGCTGAACTAGCTATAGTCAACTACAGCAGCCACTGATGTAGGGATCTATGGTCTGTTAGCAAGTCAATCGTGTTACCATTCCATGCTTGTTCCTTGTTAGTTTACATTGTTGACCAGTGGTAGATTTCACAACCCTACATCCTTTTGATTTCGATAGAAATCTTTTTATTTACTTTATGATGGTTACTACACCACAACACATAGTAGCTAGCTATATGATGGTTACTACACCACAACACATAGTAGCTAGCTATATGATGGTTACTACACAACACATAGTAGCTAGCTATATGATGGTTACTACACCACAACACATAGTAGCTAGCTATATGATGGTTACTACACCACAACACATAGTAGCTAGCTATATGATGGTTACTACACCACAACACATAGTAGCTAGCTATATGATGGTTACTACACAACACATAGTAGCTAGCTATATGATGGTTACTACATCACAACACATAGTAGCTAGCTATATGATGGTTACTACATCACAACACATGGTAGCTAGCTATATGATGGTCACTACACCACAACACATAGTAGCTAGCTATATGATGGTTACTACACAACACATAGTAGCTAGCTATATGATGGTTACTACACAACAACACATAGTAGCTAGCTATATGATGGTTACTACACCACAACACATAGTAGCTAGCTATATGATGGTTACTACACCACAACACATAGTAGCTAGCTATATGATGGTTACTACACCACAACACATAGTAGCTAGCTATATGATGGTTACTACACCACAACACATAGTAGCTAGCTATATGATGGTTACTACACCACAACACATAGTAGCTAGCTATATGATGGTTACTACACCACAACACATAGTAGCTAGCTATATGATGGTTACTACACCACAACACATAGTAGCTAGCTATATGATGGTTACTACACCACAACACATAGTAGCTAGCTATATGATGGTTACTACACAACACATAGTAGCTAGCTATATGATGGTTACTACACAACAACACATAGTAGCTAGCTATATGATGGTTACTACACAACAACACATAGTAGCTAGCTATATGATGGTTACTACACCACAACACATAGTAGCTAGCTATATGATGGTTACTACATCACAACACATAGTAGCTAGCTATATGATGGTTACTACACAACACATAGTAGCTAGCTATATGATGGTTACTACACCACAACACATAGTAGCTAGCTATATGATGGTTACTACACCACAACACATAGTAGCTAGCTATATGATGGTTACTACACCACAACACATAGTAGCTAGCTATATGATGGTTACTACACCACAACACATAGTAGCTAGCTATATGATGGTTACTACACCACAACACATAGTAGCTAGCTATATGATGGTTACTACACCACAACACATAGTAGCTAGCTATATGATGGTCACTACACCACAACACATAGTAGCTAGCTATATGATGGTTACTACACCACAACACATAGTAGCTAGCTATATGATGGTTACTACACCACAACACATAGTAGCTAGCTATATGATGGTTACTACACCACAACACATAGTAGCTAGCTATATGATGGTTACTACACCACAACACATAGTAGCTAGCTATATGATGGTTACTACACCACAACACATAGTAGCTAGCTATATGATGGTTACTACACCACAACACATAGTAGCTAGCTATATGATGGTTACTACACCACAACACATAGTAGCTAGCTATATGATGGTTACTACACCACAACACATAGTTGCTAGCTATATGATGGTTACTACACCACAACACATAGTAGCTAGCTATATGATGGTCACTACACCACAACACATAGTAGCTAGCTATATGATGGTTACTACACCACAACACATAGTAGCTAGCTATATGATGGTTACTACACCACAACACATAGTAGCTAGCTATATGATGGTTACTACACCACAACACATAGTAGCTAGCTATATGATGGTTACTACACCACAACACATAGTAGCTAGCTATATGATGGTTACTACACCACAACACATAGTAGCTAGCTATATGATGGTTACTACACCACAACACATAGTAGCTAGCTATATGATGGTTACTACACAACACATAGTAGCTAGCTATATGATGGTTACTACATCACAACACATAGTAGCTAGCTATATGATGGTTACTACACAACACATAGTAGCTAGCTATATGATGGTTACTACACCACAACACATAGTAGCTAGCTATATGATGGTTACTACACAACAACACATAGTAGCTAGCTATATGATGGTTACTACACAACACATAGTAGCTAGCTATATGATGGTTACTACACCACAACACATAGTAGCTAGCTATATGATGGTTACTACATCACAACACATAGTAGCTAGCTATATGATGGTCACTACACCACAACACATAGTAGCTAGCTATATGATGGTTACTACACCACAACACATAGTAGCTAGCTATATGATGGTTACTACACCACAACACATAGTAGCTAGCTATATGATGGTTACTACACAACACATAGTAGCTAGCTATATGATGGTTACTACACAACAACACATAGTAGCTAGCTATATGATGGTTACTACACCACAACACATAGTAGCTAGCTATATGATGGTTACTACACAACACATAGTAGCTAGCTATATGATGGTTACTACACAACAACACATAGTAGCTAGCTATATGATGGTTACTACACCACAACACATAGTAGCTAGCTATATGATGGTTACTACACCACAACACATAGTAGCTAGCTATATGATGGTTACTACACAACACATAGTAGCTAGCTATATGATGGTTACTACACAACAACACATAGTAGCTAGCTATATGATGGTTACTACACCACAACACATAGTAGCTAGCTATATGATGGTTACTACACAACACATAGTAGCTAGCTATATGATGGTTACTACACAACAACACATAGTAGCTAGCTATATGATGGTTACTACACCACAACACATAGTAGCTAGCTATATGATGGTTACTACACAACACATAGTAGCTAGCTATATGATGGTTACTACACAACACATAGTAGCTAGCTATATGATGGTTACTACACCACAACACTTAGTAGCTAGCTATATGATGGTTACTACACAACACATAGTAGCTAGCTATATGATGGTTACTACACAACAACACATAGTAGCTAGCTATATGATGGTTACTACACCACAACACATAGTAGCTAGCTATATGATGGTTACTACACAACACATAGTAGCTAGCTATATGATGGTTACTACACCACAACACATAGTAGCTAGCTATATGATGGTTACTACACCACAACACATAGTAGCTAGCTATATGATGGTTACTACACAACACATAGTAGCTAGCTATATGATGGTTACTACACCACAACACATAGTAGCTAGCTATATGATGGTTACTACACCACAACACATAGTAGCTAGCTATATGATGGTTACTACACCACAACACATAGTAGCTAGCTATATGATGGTTACTACACCACAACACTTAGTAGCTAGCTATATGATGGTTACTACACAACACATAGTAGCTAGCTATATGATGGTTACTACACAACAACACATAGTAGCTAGCTATATGATGGTTACTACACCACAACACATAGTAGCTAGCTATATGATGGTTACTACACAACACATAGTAGCTAGCTATATGATGGTTACTACACCACAACACATAGTAGCTAGCTATATGATGGTTACTACACCACAACACATAGTAGCTAGCTATATGATGGTTACTACACAACACATAGTAGCTAGCTATATGATGGTTACTACATCACAACACATAGTAGCTAGCTATATGATGGTTACTACACAACAACACATAGTAGCTAGCTATATGATGGTTACTACACCACAACACATAGTAGCTAGCTATATGATGGTTACTACACCACAACACATAGTAGCTAGCTATATGATGGTTACTACACAACAACACATAGTAGCTAGCTATATGATGGCTACTACACCACAACACATAGTAGCTAGCTATATGATGGTTACTACACCACAACACATAGTAGCTAGCTATATGATGGTTACTACATCACAACACATAGTAGCTAGCTATATGATGGTTACTACACCACAACACATAGTAGCTAGCTATATGATGGTTACTACACCACAACACATAGTAGCTAGCTATATGATGGTTACTACACCACAACACATAGTAGCTAGCTATATGATGGTTACTACACAACAACACATAGTAGCTAGCTATATGATGGTTACTACACAACACATAGTAGCTAGCTATATGATGGTTACTACACCACAACACATAGTAGCTAGCTATATGATGGTTACTACACAACACATAGTAGCTAGCTATATGATGGTTACTACACCACAACACATAGTAGCTAGCTATAATTATGATGGTTACTACACCACAACACATAGTAGCTAGCTATATGATGGTTACTACACCACAACACATAGTAGCTAGCTATATGATGGTTACTACACCACAACACATAGTAGCTAGCTATATGATGGTTACTACATCACAACACATAGTAGCTAGCTATATGATGGTTACTACACAACAACACATAGTAGCTAGCTATATGATGGTTACTACACAACACATAGTAGCTAGCTATATGATGGTTACTACATCACAACACATAGTAGCTAGCTATATGATGGTTACTACACCACAACACATAGTAGCTAGCTATATGATGGTTACTACACAACACATAGTAGCTAGCTATATGATGGTTACTACATCACAACACATAGTAGCTAGCTATATGATGGTTACTACACAACACATAGTAGCTAGCTATATGATGGTTACTACACCACAACACATAGTAGCTAGCTATATGATGGTTACTACACAACAACACATAGTAGCTAGCTATATGATGGTTACTACACCACAACACATAGTAGCTAGCTATATGATGGTTACTACACCACAACACATAGTAGCTAGCTATATGATGGTTACTACACCACAACACATAGTAGCTAGCTATATGATGGTTACTACACAACAACACATAGTAGCTAGCTATATGATGGTTACTACACAACACATAGTAGCTAGCTATATGATGGTTACTACATCACAACACATAGTAGCTAGCTATATGATGGTTACTACATCACAACACATAGTAGCTAGCTATATGATGGTTACTACACCACAACACATAGTAGCTAGCTATATGATGGTTACTACATCACAACACATAGTAGCTAGCTATATGATGGTTACTACACCACAACACATAGTAGCTAGCTATATGATGGTTACTACATCACAACACATAGTAGCTAGCTATATGATGGTTACTACATCACAACACATAGTAGCTAGCTATATGATGGTTACTACACCACAACACATAGTAGCTAGCTATATGATGGTTACTACACCACAACACATAGTAGCTAGCTATATGATGGTTACTACATCACAACACATAGTAGCTAGCTATATGATGGTTACTACACAACACATAGTAGCTAGCTATATGATGGTTACTACATCACAACACATAGTAGCTAGCTATATGATGGTTACTACACCACAACACATAGTAGCTAGCTATATGATGGTTACTACACCACAACACATAGTAGCTAGCTATATGATGGTTACTACACCACAACACATAGTAGCTAGCTATATGATGGTTACTACATCACAACACATAGTAGCTAGCTATATGATGGTTACTACACCACAACACATAGTAGCTAGCTATATGATGGTTACTACACCACAACACATAGTAGCTAGCTATATGATGGTTACTACACCACAACACATAGTAGCTAGCTATATGATGGCTACTACACCACAACACATAGTAGCTAGCTATATGATGGTTACTACACCACAACACATAGTAGCTAGCTATATGATGGTTACTACACAACACATAGTAGCTAGCTATATGATGGTTACTACACCACAACACATAGTAGCTAGCTATATGATGGTTACTACACAACAACACATAGTAGCTAGCTATATGATGGTTACTACACCACAACACATAGTAGCTAGCTATATGATGGTTACTACACCACAACACATAGTAGCTAGCTATATGATGGTTACTACACCACAACACATAGTAGCTAGCTATATGATGGTTACTACACCACAACACATAGTAGCTAGCTATATGATGGTTACTACACCACAACACATAGTAGCTAGCTATATGATGGCTACTACACCACAACACATAGTAGCTAGCTATATGATGGTTACTACACCACAACACATAGTAGCTAGCTATATGATGGTTACTACACCACAACACATAGTAGCTAGCTATATGATGGTTACTACACAACAACACATAGTAGCTAGCTATATGATGGTTACTACACAACACATAGTAGCTAGCTATATGATGGTTACTACACCACAACACAAAGTAGCTAGCTATATGATGGTTACTACACCACAACACATAGTAGCTAGCTATATGATGGTTACTACACAACACATAGTAGCTAGCTATATGATGGTTACTACACCACAACACATAGTAGCTAGCTATATGATGGTCACTACACCACAACACATAGTAGCTAGCTATATGATGGTTACTACACAACACATAGTAGCTAGCTATATGATGGTCACTACACCACAACACATAGTAGCTAGCTATATGATGGTCACTACACCACAACACATAGTAGCTAGCTATATGATGGTTACTACACCACAACACATAGTAGCTAGCTATATGATGGTTACTACATCACAACACATAGTAGCTAGCTATATGATGGTTACTACACCACAACACATAGTAGCTAGCTATATGATGGTTACTACACAACACATAGTAGCTAGCTATATGATGGCTACTACACAACAACACATAGTAGCTAGCTATATGATGGTTACTACACAACACATAGTAGCTAGCTATATGATGGCTACTACCCACCATTCCTCAGCTCAGATGTAGTAGTGAGCTGTTTGTCATCTTGTTGACGTCCTGCACACAGTGAATATTATAGCTACAATGTGTAGTTTACTCACCAGAGCCAGCCTCAGATATGCTGACTTGTTCGTCTTCATGCTGTGATCCTGCACACATACAGTGAATATGGCGTCGCTAGCTAGATCACTCACCAGAGCTAGGCTCAGATACGCTACTGAGCTTATCATTATCATCATCATATCGTTGTTGCTGGGAACCTGAACCACAGTAAACATGGCATCATTATAGTCTAATAAAAATTATTGTATGCACTTGTGCGCTCAACTTGACTAACAGCTAAATCACTCGAAACATTATGCGCCTATCATTGTTATGCCCCACTACCCCCAGCTGGGGCTGGGTGGGGCAATATTGGGGATTTGAACTACCGGAAGTTCAAAAGCCCCACCCCACGGGCTATTTTAATAATCTATTGTCCCTATTGTCCCCACCATAGATCAGACCAGGGGAGGACTGTATAAGTAACCATCACACGCGGTCGATGCAATTTACGGGAAAGTACGAACAAATACAGAAAAATCAAATACCGGCAAATGCCCCACCCACAGGACGAAATTTTATCCCGAATCTCCCAATAATCCCCCTGTAGTTCCCCAGCTGGGGGTAGTGGGGCACAACAATGATAGGCGCATTATTGTCAAGCTCTGATAATTATGTCTAAATACACTCACGAGGCGGCACAGCGATGAGATTCTCCTCATAATCTGAGAGAGCTGATAGCTCAATGATATCATCCAAAGGACCATCAAACGAAGGACGATCATACTAAAGAGAGAGAGAGAGAGAGAGAGAGAGAGAGAGAGAGAGAGAGAGAGGAGGGGAGAAATGGGAGCCATGACTTGAGTCTGCTTAGTCGTACTTTAACAAACAGCATCTTCATAACTCGTCTCATCCACTTGTCATTTTTCAGCACGCCTTTCGCCACAGTCAACTCGCTCTTGTGAGAGCTATCTTCTCTTAGAGCAGTAGCAGCCATGTATGAACAGGCTAGGCAGGGTGATGATAGGGTGGAGCTTAAAATTACTTTTCGCGCGCTTTATTGAGCATGCGGCCATGCGCGCGCCGTGCCGCAAAAGCTGATGGGCGTGTGTTAGTAGGCGTGGTCTAGTATGGCTGATGATGAGTGGTGGATTGTGTCCCAGTAAGAGCACTGTGTACGTCAGCAACCTGCCGTTCTGTCTCACCAACAATGACTTACACAAGGTCAGTACAGCCAGCTCAGCACTCACGGTATTCTTCATAATTCTGACACCAGGTGTTTGGGAAATTTGGCAAAGTTGCTAAGTAAGCAAGCTAGCTATAGTGTTATGTCATGTGATGTCATGATGATACTGTAGAGTGACAGTAATGAAGGATAAGGTGACCAGAGAGAGCAAGGGTGTGGCATTCGTACTGTATGTTGACAAGCTATCAGCTCAGAGGGCAGTACATGTCATGAACCATCATGAGCTGTTTGGACGAACACTAAAGGCCAGCATTGCTGTTGATAATGGCCGAACCAAGGAGTTTATCAAGAGGAAACTGTATAAGGACAAGTCACGCTGCTATGAGTGTGGGGTACGTCACATGACCAGCTTGTGATAGTCACATGTATATATTGTGTATAGGAGAGTGGTCACTTGAGCTACGAGTGTCCCAGTAACTTACTAGGGGACAGAGAGAGACCCCCGACCAAGAAGAGGAAGAAGAAGAAGCAGCAACAGGAGCAGGATGATATTGAGTGAGTTCCATTGGTAGCTATAGTAACATACTGATGATGCTGATGTAGAGAACAAGATGATGAGGTGGAGGATGATTGGTCACTGAGTGACGCCATAGCTCACTCACACACCACTAGACAACAACAAGATACTGCTGCTGTTACCATGACAACAGATAGTAATAAATCATATTCTATCGATGATGACAGTGACTGATATTATTATAAAAATGTTTATTATTATAATCACGCCATGTGACATGACAGATCACCAAGCACACAAGGGGTAAGGTACTAGAACAGCTGCATGTCTGTTACTAAGTAACTAGTGTTGTGACTTGCTCTACCTAGCTAGCTCAACCTAATCTATATCAAGGTACTAGTGCCTCATAGTCTAGTAGAGTATGACTGGATCCTTGCATTCTTCAGCCATGTCCACAACATCCATGGCTAGATCAACCAGTCCACTGACTTCACGAATAGTCTCATCAATGGCAGATGGATCATCCACTTCTTTATCAGCAAGTTTAACCTTAAAGAAGACAAAGTCAGTGCAAGCTAGCTTGGACTAGAGCACAAATAAGGACAAATAACTGAAATTGTGACCGTATTTTCATAAACCACCCATATGGCGCTACATGTAAATGACATGCTGAAATTGAAACTGACTAACCTGGCATGTATTGATATGCTAACCCAGCATGTATTGATATGCTAACCCAGCATGTATTGATATGCTAACCCAGCATGTATTGATATGCTAACCCAGCATGTATTGATATGCTAACCCGGCATGTATTGATATGCTAACCCGGCATGTATTGATATGCTAACCCGGCATGTATTGATATGCTAACCCGGCATGTATTGATATGCTAACCCGGCATGTATTGATATGCTAACCCGGCATGTATTGATATGCTAACCCGGCATGTATTGATATGCTAACCCGGCATGTATTGATATGCTAACCCGGCATGTATTGATATGCTAACCCGGCATGTATTGATATGCTAACCCGGCATGTATTGATATGCTAACCCGGCATGTATTGATATGCTAACCCGGCATGTATTGATATGCTAACCCGGCATGTATTGATATGCTAACCCGGCATGTATTGATATGCTAACCCGGCATGTATTGATATGCTAACCCGGCATGTATTGATATGCTAACCCGGCATGTATTGATATGCTAACCCGGCATGTATTGATATGCTAACCCGGCATGTATTGATATGCTAACCCGGCATGTATTGATATGCTAACCCGGCATGTATTGATATGCTAACCCGGCATGTATTGATATGCTAACCCGGCATGTATTGATATGCTAACCCGGCATGTATTGATATGCTAACCCGGCATGTATTGATATGCTAACCCGGCATGTATTGATATGCTAACCCGGCATGTATTGATATGCTAACCCGGCATGTATTGATATGCTAACCCGGCATGTATTGATATGCTAACCCGGCATGTATTGATATGCTAACCCGGCATGTATTGATATGCTAACCCGGCATGTATTGATATGCTAACCCGGCATGTATTGATATGCTAACCCGGCATGTATTGATATGCATGTATTGATAAGCTTTTGGCATCACCATAATAAAGTTATGCATGTACCTCTATTTCCTGATTATCGTTTTGTTCCAGCTCAACCTCCTGATCCACTACTATATGAAGTGGTCGAACATTGCTTTCCTTCAGCTCATACAAGCTAATCACGTGGTTTCCAATATTGGTAGTAAAATCATATTTCTTCTTCTGCCGAATGTGTTCGACTCTAACACATCCATGCTTCAGGATCATCCTCAGGTTTCCAGTGTCACTTAATTAGATAAAATTACATAATTTTGACAATAACACTAGTGCAAGTAGTCCATTATTGAACTTACGTTCTTTTCACACTGTCTGCTATTGTCTGGATATCTCGTTTAGCATCACTGGGCAGTTCAGTTAGTTTCTTTTCTCTCTGTTTAGAGTCAGTGGCAATGCGGACATCATGTGACCTAGTGCAATACCATAGAACAGTTCAAGATTAACAGATCAGTACCTTCCGATACAAACAAAATCAGCCTTGCTGCTCTCGATCTTCTCATAATACTCGCATCCCTCATCAAAGTTTAGTGTGAAAGTTCCGTACGGATTCTCATCCAAGAACACTTTGTATTCAGACTTTTCAAAGCCAGCCTGCACTGTAAGAAGCACACAATAATTATATACAAGTAACAAGAATTATGCTGTCAATACTAATGATGAGGTTGTATGCATCCTTTACCTGTGACATGCAGTCCAACATCTTCAGTAGGATCTCCATCCATCTTGCTCATGGTCTGAAGCCTTTCAACCATAGTCTGTGTCACAGTAGTTGTTCTTGTACACGGAGTCAAGTACCGCAATACTATCACACACGTTCACTCTAGTTCATACCTTGTATAAAACTCTTGACCACGATGATCGATGACTTCACTTAAATGATATAACTCTCCACCATTCCTCAAAGCAAGCCTGCCAAGACGTGCTTCACATTTTAAAGTGAATCCTTGACCAACTGCCTTAGTCAAAGATGTCTTTAGTAGAGTAACAAGAGCCCCTCTCAACTGAGAGAAATTATCCTGATGCTTAGCTGCACAAGTTTCTCTGTTAGTACAGATGGATTCAATACATGTGAACAAGTTTTTAGAAAATTAAAAAAAATCATTTCTAATGAAATCAAAAGATGTAGTATGAAGAAATCTGCCACCGGTCCACAAACAAGGAATAAGCACGGAATGACGAGTACCGTTTACACTGTGGACCATGGCAGATTTAGCTCATAACCTATAAAATTACTGAAACTAGCTCACCCACGCATGCATGCTGCAGGAATGCCCCGCCCACTCTTGTTTTGTATGGCTGACTGGCAAGCAGTAGAATGGTGATCCTACACGAGCTTACTCACTTGAGTTGTAATTTGAAGACCAGTATGTGCTCTCTCCATACTGCGATTATAGATGATCATCTATGCTGCGATACTCTAATTCTAGTATTCGTAATTGGTCACGTGCGTATTGCACAATCACAATAATAATTATTATTCTGGCGTCTAACACTTAGCTGACAACTGATCGTGGACTCATCAAATTTATAGGCAACATGCCAGGAGAATTTTAAGACTGTTCGTGAGTGTTTTGTGCTGGACACTGCTCAGCGAAGATGACGAAATTCGATTTTCACCATTTCCAGGTTCGTCGCTTTATGCACGTATCAATGAAATGCCCCACTCCCCCCCACCCGGGGTAGGGTGGGGATTTGTCAAAATTCGTGTGTCAACAGCCCCACCCCTGGGGCAGTGTAACTACGAAGCCGGTTCACAATTTGCCTAAACGATGACACACTACGCAAGTTTGTTGCTGGCAACAGTTGTGCAAAACAAATTTGCCTAGTGAATCATTTTAAGGCAAACTGTAGACCGGCTTCGAATTTACTCTGCCCCAGGGGTGGGGCTTTTGACACACGAATTTTGACAAATCCCCCACCCTACCCGGGAGGGGGGGAGTGGGGCATTTCATTGATACGCGCATTAGTAACAATTTCGAGCAATCTTATTACTATTGTGAGGATGGGGCAATGCCAGAGGGCAGATCTAAATGTCTTTGGATGTACAAAATTCACCACCGGACTACAGGTGAAATATCAGCGGCTTTTGAACGCTAATACATGTACATAATTATTTTGTATTGTAGCCGCCATCTTGTTTTTCATTCATCCCTATATACAGTCTGTATTGTATTATGGATTACCGTGCGTCCCTAATAAACTGCTAGATGTATACTAATATATCACCTTATTCCTCTCCCTGGACGAGGTCGGTATCTTTCCTATATACAACA
>OZ024789.1:204342-211842 GCA_964017065.1 Haliclona indistincta
GGGTGGGAAGGGATGGAAACAGATAACCCAGTCAATATATCAGTAACAATCGAACATACTTAGCGATACATGGTATGATCCCAGTGACAAGGTAAGGTGATGCTTGACTGGGTAGTCGATGTGTCAGTGTCCCTAACCCAATGACACACAGAGCTATCACCTCCTCAGTGAGCTCTTCACATGGCTTGCCACACACAGCACACAGTCCTGTATCTTGGGGTAGTATACCCATGTTATCCAGTGTAGAGCAGCTAGTCAATGTGCTGGTCATACTGGTAGTGGAGAGGGAGGGAGGGACCATGCGGGGTCGGCTAGTAGCTAGAGGGACATCCTGGCCATCCATTGAGAGGAGAGTGTGTCCCTCCTCAGGGACGGTAGCTAGGCTGGGCCGCTCTCCTGCTGGTGGGCGGGGCCTCAATGGACTCTCCTGTAATGAGTCTTGAGTTGATTCAGATATCTTGCCTCTGCGAGTGGGCGGGGCCTCTTGTTGGGTGGAGTCAGTGGGTGTGGCCAGGTTGTAAGGGCAGTTATGGGCGGAGTATCGCACGGTGTTGATAATGAGATCAATACACCAGCCAAGATGAGGAAGAGCATCGGGTGAGAGGGCCTTATCGGAATACTAGAGAGAGAGAGAGAGAGAGAGAGAGAGAGAGAGAGAGAGAGAGAGAGAGAGAGAGAGAGAGAGAGAGAGAGAGAGAGAGAGAGAGAGAGAGAGAGAGAGAGAGAGAGAGAGAGAGAGAGGGAGAGAGAGAGAGAGAGAGAGAGAGAGAGAGAGAGAGAGAGAGAGAGAGAGAGAGGGAGAACTTAGTCTGTTCAAACTAAGTCTGTAGTCAGTCTCAAATGACTGTAGCCTTAGTGACACTAACCTTGTATAGAATAACAAAGAACAGTCTGAGCCATGGTGCCTGCAGGTGGGCGGGGATATACCCTATAGTGAAGGGGTGTCCTCTAGAGGGTGTGGTCAGGTCAGTGTAGTCCTCCTTGAGTGGTACAGCACTGAAACCAAGGAGACGTAACAGGAAGGGGTGGAGAGTACTGGTGTCACCAAACGCCTCATTGAGATCAAGGGCCTAATGGAAGGAACAATGAGCGGAAGGAGGGAGAAGGGAGGAGGAGGAGGGAGAAGGGAGGAGGGAGGGAAAAGGGAGGCAGAAGGGAGGGAGGAGGGAGGGAAGGAGGAGGGAGGGGAGGGAGAAGGGAGGATGGAGGGAGGGAGGAAGGATGAAGGATAGAGAAGAGAGGGAGGGGGAAGGAGGAGTAAGCATGGTCTTAGCATTAATAGTAGAACATGTATTCAAGCATCATTTTGAAATGTTTCCAACGTGTATCTACTTCTTGAAATTACTATAATGTAGGTAATAATAATTGTTTTGTCAAAGAAGGCTAGTTTTCCACTATTTTTATGAAAAAGATTAAATTTTTATCTACACGTATGTACGAAAAAGACACCATGTATCAGCCATGTATAATAATTATTTGTCAATATAATTATTAATTTGAACTTCAGTTATCACTATCTACAATGTAGTGACTACCTCCAGTAGTAGCCTCATACCCAGGCTCCACCCCCTTCGAGCGCCTATGAGGCTGCTCCAGTAGTTACTGACCTTGTGCACATGAGTGATGAAGGTGTGGTACACTCGGCTGTGACGCAGCTGTATCGGTGACCGCAAGTACTGACCATAGTGACGCATCACGACATCCTTCAGACGAGAGATGATATCAGGGACAGGCTCCTGTGGTGGGTGGAGTCAAGAGTGATGGTGTGATAGAAGTGATGGAGTGATAGTAGTGATATTGTGATCGTAGTGATGGTGTGATAGTAGTGATGGTGTGATAGTAGTGATGGTGTGATAGTAGTGATGGTGTGATAGTTGTGATGGTGTGATAGTAGTGATGGTGTGATAGTAGTGATGGAGTGCTAGTAGTGATATTGTGATAGTAGTGATGGTGTGATAGTTGTGATGGTGTGATAGTAGTGATGGTGTGATAGTAGTGATGGTGTGATAGTAGTGATGGTGTGACAGTAGTGATGGTATGATACCTCGCTGGTTGATGCTTGTCTTCTCTCTGTCTTCTTGCTGGATTGACGTGCAGTGAACTCTCTCAATGACTGATTATAATCAGACTGACCATTGGCAGCATACTACATGTATAAGATGAGAAGTATTACTGGTGATCATTCTATTATGTTCTGTGATTAAACTAAGACTAAGAGATTGTGTGCCAGCAACAATATGATCATAGTTCATGTTGCTGATGGTTTACAGGAATTTAGTTCTAGAGCCATGAACACAGACTCCTCTCACAGCAGTGTGAGTATATAAGAGACATTTTCGCACCATTGCTGCAGACAAGACAACGAAGACTGCTTTTGTGGTTGGTCTACTAATCTATGCTGCAGCATATAAATGATCCTGTGATCAGCCTCCTCTGATACTATTTCAAAGCTAAACACGTCAACATTCAACAGTGATTAATTATGTGATAATGAAAGATAGTCTGATCTTAGACATCCTTATCTATTTCTTGTCTTTATCTTCGTCATTTCTTTCGGGAGTGCCATACCACCACCCTTTATTTTCATTGTTTTGCTATGCAACTAGTCCTTCATAAAATCCATAGCTGCGACCAGTGGCTGTGACCCAAACCTTTAAACTGTACTCCACACACACACACGCGCATGCACACACACACACACACAGTGTACAAACCTTCAGTAGTAGTGCGATAACATCACACTGCAGCTGTTCCTGTCCTCTCACCTCCTCATCCTCAGCCCCACCACTAACCACTGAAGAAGCTATCGATAATCGCTGTATACTAGGACGACTGAGCACGCTAGCATTAGACATCTTGGGCTGGGCGGGGTTAGACGGCTTGGTACGCAGGCGCTGAGCAAGAGTGGTCAGTTCATCGTGATCCCGAGAGGTCATGATGCCTTTGATGGCTTCAAAGAGGTCATGAATAAGAGCAACAGAGAGGAAGGTGAGGCGAGGAAGGGCTGTGTTGAGGAGCTGGAGGGTCTGTAGGACCACACTACGATACCCTGGGACAATGACAAACACTTGGAGGAGATAACCCTTGATGACCTGGGAGGAGGGAGGGAGGGAGGGAGGGAGGGAGGGAGGGAGGGAGGGAGAGAGAGAGAGGGAGAGAGAGAGCGAGAGAGGGAGAGATCAGAGAGAGAGAGAGAGAGGGGGGAGAGAGAGAGAGAGGGGGGAGAGAGAGATCATACAGACAGCAGATCTAACATTTCGTACCTCTAGTGATGTCCTGTTCAGTGATGGGATGCAGTAGTGAGCTCGTGTACTGACTTTACTATCACCTGACTGGAGCTGTTGGACTAGCCAGCAGAACCCGTATCCTAGCGACAGCTGGGTTGCTAGGTGAGGGGCGGGGTCACTCGGTGAGTCACACATGAACTGCAGTAGCAGCGTCACCTTGTCAACTATAGTAACCATAGCAACCAATAAAATAACTAGAGAATAATCATACACTACACTACTTATTATTTAAAAAATAACTGATGAATAAAATTATGTTTTCTTTATGTGTAGTTAGGTAAAGCCTTTTCTTTCCACTCGATTATCCGGACCATAAATTATCCAGTTTAACTGGAGAAGCCTGTTTTCGGATAATTGACTTGTACAAACTTTGACGACAATACTGTTTGCTCGTTGTTGTCTACAGTTCTGTAGCCAAGCGGTCTGGTTTATTCACCTCCCCATGGTATGATCTTAACAATAATTATAATTGCTATCTTTGTGAATGCTTGTGAACAGCTGCCATTTTGATTTTCGCTATAAGAACTTTTTCGCCTATCCGGACGCCTAGGAATATTCAGTGACCAAAGCTGTCCAGATAACCACTGCACATGCATCTCAGTGAAATAGGTAGTTATTATTATTTTTAATAACTAAGTGAGTGTTTCGATTGAACACACAAAATAATTTTTCCTTTCACAATTAAAAAAATGTCTGAAATACCGAAATTGTTTATAGATTTTATACGTGTTCAATCGTGCAATGATTAATACTAACATTCTGCTTTGAAATGTGATTGTACTGACTTGTTTTAAAAGCTGCTCTGGCTCCTTGTGTCTCAATGGTGGACCACAGTGTGGTAGAGGGGAGGGAGGAGGAGAAGGAGGGAGAGGTGGATGGCATCTGATGAACGACCAGCACCTCCTGGCACGCTAGCAGCAGCTGGACACATGATCTAGCAAGATACGATGACTCACACTCCATAATACGCCATAACCTAATGGGAGAGAGAAAGCAACATATGTTACTAGTACACTAACTCACTAGTGAGGTCCTTAGTAACCACCTCATGTTACTAGTGCACTAACTCACTAACAGTACAGTGAGGTCCTTAGTAACCACCTCATGTTACTAGTACTCTAACTCACTAACAGTATAGTGAGGTCCTTAGTAACCACCTCATGTTACTAGTGCACTAACTCACTAACAGTATAGTGAGGTCCTTAGTAACCACCTCATGTTACTAGTGCACTAACTCACTAACAGTACAGTGAGGTCCTTAGTAACCACCTCATGTTACTAGTACACTAACTCACTAACAGTATAGTGAGGTCCTTAGTAACCACCTCATGTTACTAGTACACTAACTCACTAACAGTACAGTGAGGTCCTTAGTAACCACCTCATGTTACTAGTACTCTAACTCACTAACAGTACAGTGAGGTCCTTAGTAACCACCTCATGTTACTAGTACACTAACTCACTAACAGTATAGTGAGGTCCTTAGTAACCACCTCATGTTACTAGTACACTAACTCACTAACAGTATAGTGAGGTCCTTAGTAACCACCTCATGTTACTAGCACACTAACTCACTAACAGTATAGTGAGGTCCTTAGTAACCACCTCATGTTACTAGCACACTAACTCACTAACAGTATAGTGAGGTCCTTAGTAACCACCTCGTGTTACTAGCACACTAACTCACTAACAGTACAGTGAGGTCCTTAGTAACCACCTCATGTTACTAGTACACTAACTCACTAACAGTATAGTGAGGTCCTTAGTAACCACCTCATGTTACTAGCACACTAACTCACTAACAGTATAGTGAGGTCCTTAGTAACCACCTCATGTTACTAGCACACTAACTCACTAACAGTATAGTGAGGTCCTTAGTAACCACCTCATGTTACTAGTACACTAACTCACTAACAGTATAGTGAGGTCCTTAGTAACCACCTCATGTTACTAGTACACTAACTCACTAACAGTACAGTGAGGTCCTTAGTAACCACCTCATGTTACTAGTACACTAACTCACTAACAGTACAGTGAGGTCCTTAGTAACCACCTCATGTTACTAGTACACTAACTCACTTGTCAAACAGTGTAGTGAGGTCCTTAGTAACCACCTCGTGCTCTATCCCGGCCAGGGCGTCTGCCTTAGTGAGCAGCACATGGCAGCACTGGATGATCTGGTGCTTGGCGTCAAGATGGAGCTGGGTCCGTTGAGGGTTGAGTTTCTGATGAGAAAACAAGAATACATGAAGTGACATGTTTTGTGAGTTGGAAAATAACAATTTTGTGACCACGTAAATGAAAATCCGAATATTTAGATAAACTAGCGTTCAGATAAGAGGATTTGTGACAAACAAGCGTAACATGGTCAGCTAAAGTTAATAACCTGTAGACTAGATGCTACATGATGTCATACCCCTAAACCACACCCTTTTATCTGCTATTAGTACTAGAGGCAAAGCGAGATTCCAGCTGCATGCACGTGTAGTGGTGAGACTGTATTTCCAGGTATCATATGGTTCATCAATTGGTTCACTCATGTGTTGTAGGCTGAACTAAACTCGATATAATAATTATTATACTAAATACAGAATATCTGCCTCTAAAACATTGGATAGCAACACATCAACATGATGTAACAGCACGTACATGTAACTACAATGTAGAGCTGCATTGTAATGTAGGGCTAACCTTGAGGACACACAGTTGGAACACAGTATACAGCATAGTGTGTGAGTCCTTCTTGTGGATTGGTGACCTCTCCTCGGCCCCGCCTCCCATCATACGAGCCTTGCGCACTGCAGCACGGCGCTGACCCATATCAGGTGTGCTGTGCAGAGGCACGCTCAAAGCCCCGCCCATATACACCCACTCCTCCTCTCCAGGGGTGGTGGTCGGGGTGCGCTGCTGACCAACAGCTACTGATACAACTTCAGACGCTTTCTTCTTCTTAGGCTTACCAGTGAATGCCTCGAACACCTGAGTGGGTGGAGCAATGGGTGGAGCATAGTGATGGGTGAAGGTGCGATAGTAGTGATGGTGTGACAGTAGTGATGGTGTGATAGTAGTGATGGTGTGATAGTAGTGAGGGTGTGACAGTAGTGATGGTGTGATAGTAGTGATGGTGTGATAGTAGTGATGGTGTGATAGTAGTGATGGTGTGATAGTAGTGATGGTGTGATAGTAGTGATGGTGTGATAGTAGTGATGGTGTGACAGTAGTGATGGTGTGATAGTAGTGATGGTGTGATAGTAGTGATGGTGTGATAGTAGTGATGGTGTGGTAGTAGTGAGGGTGTGACAGTAGTGATGGTGTGATAGTAGTGATGGTGTGATATTAGTGAGGGTGTGACAGTAGTGAGGGTGTGACAGTAGTGATGGTGTGATAGTAGTGATGGTGTGATAGTAGTGATGGTGTGATAGTAGTGATGGTGTGATAGTAGTGATGATGTGATAGTAGAGATAGTGTGATAGTAGTGATGGTGTGATAGTAGTGATGGTGTGATAGTAGTGATGGTGTGATAGTAGTGATGGTGTGATATTTGTAATGGTGATACCCTGACAGAGGTGCGTGTTCTCCTACTGCTATCCATGACAGGTGAGCTTGGTTCTCCCTCACATTCTCTTATGGCCGCCTGCTCCTCTCTCTTCACATACAGTGTGATGATACGACTTGCAAAGCTGAACCACAGTGAGATAGCCTGCATCAACACACGATGATGAACACATGCTAGTCACATGCTAGTCACATGATAATGAACCTGGTCTAGAACATTGCTAGTCACCAAACACATATCTACCACAGCTTGAATGAACTATCTTTTTGCAAGTGAAAGTGTAGAGTGTCACCTTCATGCACTAATGTGTTCAGTCTCTGTAGTCACTGTTGTCTTTATTCACACGATGGAGGATGATCAGAGACTGAACACATTAGTGCATGAAGGTGACACTCTACACTTTCCATTTCAGTGTTGCAAGAAGACAGATGACACATTTATTTGCACATGTGTGATAGTACATTAGCCACACCCCTCCTAGTACATTAGCCACACCCCTCTGACCTGGCAGAAGAGGCACATGTTGGTTGAGTCATGGTGATAAGTGTGTTGGACGGTGTTGGAGATACTCCAATCCCTGCCCAACATGTAGCCAAGGAATCGAAGGAGCTGAGAGTACTCCAGAGGGACACCGTCTGCCTCGAGATTGAGCTGAAG
>OZ024789.1:216842-227910 GCA_964017065.1 Haliclona indistincta
CAGTTCAAGGCGATTCACAGGCTCACAGCAGTGCCATGAATCCTGCTAGCAGCGTGTAGCTCGAGTGTGGGATATATATGATTATGAGCAATCGCTTTAAGTCATTATTTCCACCGCTATTACCGGAACAGCAGGCACCACCTCGCCGCAACAAGAAGACGGTTACAATGATGTCGACACTGCAGCAATATCCTGAGAGCCGAGGACCAACCCCGGTAGCAGTAAAGAGACAGAGGCTCAAGATGAGTACCTGGGGATCGCAAGCTGCTCTTCAGCAAGCTAGCGATAATCTAGCGAGGCAACGCAAGATCAAGGTCAGTAGGGATAAGAATACCGGCTACAGTACTGCTGTGAGTGGTAGTTGCTGCAGCGAGCCAAGGCGATACTAGTCGCATGGGAGGAGCTGCAGAAGAAGGAACGAGACACCAAATACTCCACACTGCAGGAGAAGGTTGTGTTGCAGCGAGAGCTGATCACCAGACAAGACCAGATGCAGCTAATCACAGCAACCAACAAGATAGCTACATCAGCTCAGGTGGACTATTACCATGCCGGCTGCATTATAGATGTACTAATGTATGTTACTGCAGAGAATAAAGAAACGTGACATCACTGAACCGCCCTCACTCACAAGAAGACAGAAAAAATGTGAGTCCGGCTAGAATAAAAATTGTAGTGGAGTGAGAGGTAGAGTGCAGTCACTGGGAGAGTATGTGAGAGGTAGAGTGCAGTCACTGGGAGAGGGGTAGAGTGCAGTCACTGGGAGAGGGGTAGAGTGCAGTCACTGGGAGAGGGGTAGAGTGCAGTCACTGGGAGAGTATGTGTGAGCTCATTGTGTATATGGTGTGTGAAATTGATTCATTTATGATCATAATCATAATTATGGTCATCAACACATGTTGTGGTGATCATGAATTAACATAATTGCTGATGCATCCCATGCAGGCACAGCTAACGGGATCGGTCCTAGGACACCTTCTGGGGAGACCAGCTCTCTAGGAGAACACACCCCTTCATCTGATGCAGCATCAGCCACACCCACCAACACCGATACTGCAGTCAACTATAGCTTCAAACCACCGCAGAACAGAATATTAGAGATACTAGGAGGTTAGCTGATGCCATGGCTGGGATTATAATGATCCATGATAATATAGTGAGTCAAGAAGCATTTGAACAACTCAAGATTGAGGATATGTGGGCGGGGCTGAAGGCACACGCTAGCAAAGAGCTCAACAAAGCTGACGCACATATCAGAATACTGAAGGTACACTACACGATCAATGCACAGATAGTCACTCACTCACTCATCTCACATCAGGGTGAGTCCAGTCCCTCAGTCCGTGAGTGTATGGAGCTATATGATGAGCCTATAGTGTGTGATCCCTATACAGGCAAGGTATATGCTATACTACCATCATTGCTCTCTTTACGCTCAGCTATATTCTAGTCATTGCTGTTGGGTGATCGACTGAGAGGGAAGCAGCTAATGGCGACTAGTGAGAGGAGCCACACACTGCGATCCAGCAAGACATCAGCGTCACTCAAGTCATGGTGTGCTAACCAACAGCTAGACAAGCAGAGAGAGACACTACTCAGCGGGCATGATGGATTGGGCTGGCTGACTGGAATCAGCTATGAGGGCAGCAGCAAGGAGCCAGGAGAGTCTCCACCACTCGAACAGCAGCAACTACCAACGATAGAGGAGCAGCACCATAGTAGCCCACAGCACAGGAGCAAGTCAGTTACCATCCTGACAGAGCCCGAGGTGATCAGAGAGAGCAGCATGATATGGCAGCCATTGACAGTAGGAGCGCTGGTAGAGACACAGGGAGTGACAGTGAGAGAGCCACTCAAGAGCAGCATGAAGACTACATGGCGCCCGCCAGTCACTGCTAGTAACTAATGTATGTGACATGTGAATGCTATGAATAAAAAAATCAATGATTTTAAAGTAGAGGTGCAAGTATGTCTTAACATGTATCAGTTGTTTCATCGTCACTCTCTCATCTCTCCGTCCTCCTCTTCCTCTTCAACTCCTCTCATATACAAGATGTTGTTACACCTGAAGAGTAGCTATGGTAACCAGTAGTACACTAGTGTGTTACCATGGTTACCTGATAAGCACCTCCCCCAGGTTCCCAGCTAATGTTCCATCAATGTATTCCTCAGTATTAGCCAACTGCATGAGACACATTGTCACACTGTAATCACGTGATCCTAGTAGCAGCTAACCTGTACATTCATGTAGTTATCAGTCGAGACGAGGAAGCCCTTATACTCCATGCCCCATTTCAGTTTGACTACCACTGGCTTGCCAGTTAGACCATTGAGGAACGGCTTGGGATTTATCGGGACCTACAGTAATGGATAACAGCAGGCTAGCAGCTAGTACTGTACTGCTGCACGCACCGCCATCTTGATGAGATCGAACACGAGGTATAGCCGACCACACCCACTAGTCACTCCTCTGTTTTTATTTGTTAGTAGATTACAGGAGTCATGGCTGTTTACTCCATTGTCATAGCAACGCAAGAAAAACAGGCGTGTTCCGTATCGCGCGCCAGTAGTAGCCCAGGGAGCCAGGCCCACTTTACTGCAGTACTTCAAACAGCAGCCTCGACTAGCTATGGCGCGAGTATTACTAACCCTGCTGTGCATTGCACTAGCGGCTTGCAGCTGCCAGGCGCAATCAGGCTCCGGATCAGGCCAGGGAGGAGTCGGAGGACGTGAGTGTAGCTTGCCCTGCTTGCGGGGCGGTACAGCAATCACTGTGTCCTTCATGCAGAGTCGTGTGCGGCACTGAACTGCTCGTACATGTGTAACGAAAGTGCTCTCAATGGACCTGTCTGTGTGTGCAAGGTGGATTATATGCTACAAGCGGATGGCAGTAGCTGTGCTCGTAAGCCCCTCACCTCAGCTCCACCATAATGCATCTCTCTCTCAGCTTGCAGTGCTGGCATGTATGGTACTAACTGCTCCCTATCCTGCTCTACTAAATGTGGTGGTAGGGGTCGTTCCATCAGGTGCAATACAACATCGTGTGAATGTAACTCATGTTACAGTGGAGCTGACTGTAGCACAGGTATACCACATACATGTAGTATACAGCTTATCACTGCTACTACTGTTACTGCAGAGATTGGATCATCTTGTTTTATAGCATACCTAGAAGCTCTTAATAAGGTGCTGTGTGCATGTGTGTGTGTGTGCATGTGTGTGTGTGCATGTGTGTGTGTGCATGTGTGTGTGTGTGCATGTGTGTGTGTGCATGTGTGTGTGTGCATGTGTGTGTGTGTGCATGTGTGTGTGTGCATGTGTGTGTGTGCATGTGTGTGTGTGCATGTGTGTGTGTGTGAGTGTGTGTGTGTGAGTGTGTGTGTGTGTGTGTGTGTGTGTGTGAGTGTGTGTGTGTGTGAGTGTGTGTGATGGTGACATGTTTCTCATTACAGGATAATTTAGATGTGTTCGGTAGTGAACCTCCAGAGCCTCCTCTGGATAGTCTCTACTCGCTAGCTAGAGCCATTGTACAGGAGGTATGGTCAGCACAGTATGTGTTTCATGGTGTGTGTGTGTGTAGGGTACATTGGAAGCAGCAATACAGGTGGACTCAGTTAAACTGGAAGTTATTGATAGAAGTGATGTACAGGCACGAGATTTACTGAGGGTAAGACAATGTGGAAAATGGTCTTTTTGTATAAAAACTAATTTTAATTTTACGAACTAAAAAGTTACAATTAATGTAGCTACTTTTCCAACACTAATGGTGCATAGGTGTTGAAAGATGCATAAGCTGTAAAGTGAAAGATTATTATTCAGTTGATGCTGTTTTGCAGTTTGTTATAAGTATTTCCTCTTGTCTAGTTCTCAATGGATGTGACGCCCGGTAGTACCGTGATTGATAACGCCAGGAACCAGGTGAAGACAGGGGCTCATCGAGCCACTCTAATCACCGATGAGTCATCATCGGACAAGACTACACTAACATACAATGTATAACATGTCGCCATAGCAACAGTGTTGTTCATAAACACACACAAGTCACTATAATTATTATTACTTTTCTAATTTTCATAACAATGACTATTATTATTATTGTGAAATACAAACCATTACTAGCTAGCAGCAGCTGGTATGTTGTTGTTGTCTGTTCATTGTTGTATTGTTCTGAACATGATGATCAAGTTGAGAATAGATGATACATGCATGAGAAAATAATTCGACGAATGCAACATTTCACAATTCACTTATTATGAGTTAGCTGCGTATAGAGTACATTATTGAAAACAGCTGGTGGTGATTGACAATGAAGTCAATAGTGTTCCAATGAGCAGTCGATCACAGCTGGACACACATTATCACTCTATAGATGTGGAACTAGTTCTAATTCAAGAAATTCACTAGCTGCTGCTTGAGTCGACCTAGCTATGACTATGATCCCATGTGTATATACCTGCACAATGCTCTAACAGCAAGCATAGCTCCAGTGAATACTAGCCTAGGGAGAGCAACACTAGCTGCTGCTGCTTGAGTCGACCTAGCTATGACTATGATCCCATGTGTATATACCTGCACAATGCTCTAACAGCAAGCATAGCTCCAGTGAATACTAGCCTAGGGAGAGCAACACTAGCTGCTGCTGCTTGAGTCGACCTAGCTATGACTATGATCCCATGTGTATATACCTGCACAATGCTCTAACAGCAAGCATAGCTCCAGTGAATACTAGCCTAGGGAGAGCAACACTAGCTGCTGCTGCTTGAGTCGACCTAGCTATGACTATGATCCCATGTGTATATACCTGCACAATGCTCTAACAGCAAGCATAGCTCCAGTGAATACTAGCCTAGGGAGAGCAACACTAGCTGCTGCTGCTTGAGTCGACCTAGCTATGACTATGATCCCATGTGTATATACCTGCACAATGCTCTAACAGCAAGCATAGCTCCAGTGAATACTAGCTACATGTAGCCTAGGGAGATCAACACTAGCTAGCTCTAATGACGTCTCACCGCCTTGACTCTACTATCCCTAACACTGATTATTACTGAAAAATAATTATTACATTAATATTTTGCTTAAAACACAACGCAACACGAACTATGCTATACATGCTCGTCTACCAGACCAGCATGTGACACTAGTTAGTAAGTCATGTGACTATAGTTATTAATAAACTACTTGCAGTAGGTGAAATGGTTGATCTATTATGGTTTTATTGAAAGGCTGAAGCCACGCCCACCCTCTAGCGGGCATCTGAGATGTCGAGTGTTGTTCCAAACAGTTCCATCAACTGCTCCTCGTAGTGCTGGAAGTTACGCTTCATCACTTCCTTGCATGGTCCAAGAAGACGCTCAAACGCACCGATATCAAGAACTACAGGAGGAATAAAGAGATCCATAAGAGTCTAGCTGCCCCACAGAGGGTCACTGGTAGAGCCAAAAACTAACTAGTATCTTACTAATATAGGTCAGACTAAGAGTACAGCTAACCAGCTAATGTGACATCGCCACGAGCATGTACTGAAGCCGCTCTGGGTCGATTAGTGAGCAGTGCCAACTCTAGAGAGATGGAGAGATGGTGACACAACTATGTCACAGCTGTGGACACTAACCTCCAAAATACTGTCCTCTAGTGCATGAGTTGAGGAACACATGTTGTCCACTCTATGAGCAAGTGGGTGGGTGGGTAGGTGATCGAGTGGGTGGGTAGGTGAGAGACTGAGTGAGTGTACAACATGGGCTAACCGTGTCTTGCCGTGTGATCTCTACGGTACCATCCTCTACAATGAAGAAACTGCCAGGAGCATCGCCCTGAGAGGGAGAGAGAGGGAGAGAGAGAGAGAGAGAGAGGGGGGAGAGAGAGAGGGGGGAGAGAGAGAGAGAGAGGGGGGAGAGAGAGAGGGGGGAGAGAGAGAGGGGGGAGAGAGAGAGAGAGAGGGGGGAGAGAGAGAGGGGGGAGAGAGAGAAAGATAGAGAGAGAGAGATAGATAGAGGATGAAAGAGGAGTGTGAGTTAGGGAAGACCACTGTACCTCTTTGATAACACAGTCTCCATCATTGTAATATTGTCGCTCCAGAGCATCAGCGAGATTGAGGAGCTCATAGGGCTGTGGGCGGGGGAAATAGTGAGAGATGGGTGTGGTCTAGAGTGAGACATACCTCCAGTGACTTGAGCATTGGAACAGACTCTAAGAAGGATTGGTATGTGGCACGCTGCAGAGAGAGAGAGAGAGAGTGAGACAAAGAGAGAGTGAAAGATAATAGGAGATACAGAGATTTTATAGACCATTTTAGTCGCTAATCATTTTCCCGTGCGCGCCCGTACAACACCGGACATGACCGTGTCAATGCCACCATTTTGTCGGTGTTGTGCTGCAGGCAAAACACAAGGTTTCGTCTTTTTGCGTGCTTAGCTAGGTACTTTGCACACACAAGCGAATGTATATTGCTTATATGAGTCACTAGAGCTTGAAAACGTGCGTTTCTATCTCTCGAACAGCCAGCATAGCGGGAAATATGGAACGAAACTACTGACATTTTGTTCGATTTTACTGGAACACTGTGTCTACGCGCAACTACATCATGGTAGCAAACAACACTGGATAGCGGCCTTGATCGAACAGTCCAATCGATAATAGCTTGGCTGATACAGAACAGCAGCAAAACTGGACCGGTTTCTCAGCAGTCAATTGCTTGTTAACTTCGCTTTCTTGACCGAGATTGTGGCAATAATGTTCGTTTGTAAACTCTTAAGCTTGCAATGTAATATTCTATCGCTTGCAAGTGGAAAGTAGCCTGCCAAGCGCGCAAACAAACGAATAACTTTTGTTTTACCAGCAGCACAATACCGTCAAAATGGCGGTCCAAAGATTCGCGCCTATTAGTGCCTAAAATGGTCTATTACTTCTTGCAAGGAAGATTTGAGTGTAAATCTTGCAGTCACTAATTTGTCAAGTCACTGGTACTCTTATTCATACAATGGAGCATGATCAAAGACTTAATGACATTTTAACGCATTAGTGCTCCACGCTTTACCCTTGCAAGAAGTAATAACACTGCTGTAAAGAGGCAGTATCGTGACGTAGTGTGTATGGAATGTACATTGTGTGTATATTAGCATTATACACACAAGAGAGAGAGTGAGAGTGAGAGAGAGAGAGAGAGAGAGAGAGAGAGAGAGAGAGAGAGAGAGAGAGGCAGTATCGTGACGTAGTGTGTATGGAATGTACATTGTGTGTATATTAGCATCATTCTTGTGCCAAATGATAATGTTTATACATGTTCAGTGTAAAAGAGGAAAGACAAGAGATAGCGTGTTATATAGTTGATAGTATACTTTGAACAAGACAATGTACCTTTTTACTGGTAGTATCACACATGATCCTCTTGAATGTGCGTCTGTCTAGACCCCACAGAGATCCCGGAGTAGTGGCTACTATGGTAGCAGCACTGCATTAGAGAGGAGAGAGGAGGTGCTGGTGTGCGATGGTGTGTGACTCACCGTGGTGTGTTGTACATGAGTGCCAGCTCTCCAAAGAACCCTTCGTTGCTATACTGAAATACCTGATGAGAGGGAGAGAATCGTTAGTGAGGAGGATATCATGGATCATCATACCAGTTTAGCCTTGTCGTCATTCTTAGCTTGGTAGCAGTCATATAACCCACTAGGGAAGAGGAGGAGGGTGGGAGGGAAGAGAGGGTGGGAGGGAGGAGGGTGGGAGGGAAAGAGATGAAGACAGCTCCTGCTAGCTATTATAACACACTCACTGATCAATCACGTAGAAGTTATCTCCATCTTGTCCCTGCTCAATAACTGTCTCATTGGCAACGACCTTCTTCTCAAACATGGCGTCCAGCACCTCCTTGAGTTGCTCCTGTGGTGGGAGGGGCATCACTAGGAGGTGTGTCTCACCACCCTACCTGGTCGAGAGCTCTGAACAGGAATATCTTCCTGACAGCTGATACTAGTCGCTGCCTTTGTTCATCAGACTTGGGATGGACCACCTAGCCAGCAACACACACGAGGTGCTAGTTAGCATGTGGGAGGTGCTATAACTAACCTTCACTTGCTCCTCCTCATCATCCTCATCATAGGCCTCTGCAAACACACTCTTCCTTCTGAACGCCATGTTGTTCCTGTACGCGCTAGAGGGAATATCTTCTTCATCAGAGTCTGCGCGGGAAGGAGAAGGTGAGAGGGGGCGGAGCCAGCACAGCAGCAGCTGTCCTAACCTTCATTTCCAACGTCCATGTTCTCTCCCGCCACCGACACGACTGGTTTATCTGTCTCCATTCCTCCCTCCTCGTCCCCTGCCTTGCCGCCCTGTTCGCCTCCCGGTCGAGCGGCTAGGCGAGTGTTGAAGTATTGAGCAGCGTAGGCGATCAGGTCACCCGGCTTCTCCCTCAGTACAGCAATGGCGAACTCTTCCAGGAGCTCCGTTAGTCCCTGAGGTATTTCGGTGCTCATTTCACGACCAACAGCTTGCCTCTACTCGCCCGTAACGAAAGCGACGTGCAAGATGGTTTACAGCACTTGTCAGTACATGTATTGCCAGACGTCACTCTGACGTCACTGTATTGAACAGTACAAATGTTTAGTGACGTCATGTGACGTCAATATGCTTCTCTAAGTTCTCTTTGATAAACATGTCTGTGTACATAGGCAAGCTACTAACTAGCACATACCGGTTTCCCATCAACAACTCGACCTGATTATGAGCATTGTCTTTGTGGAATTAACATGCCACTATTTACCACTGGTCCTCCTGAGCACAGGTGCATCATCAGCTAGCTAGCTATAGTAGCTATGTAACCTTGAATTCCAGGAATATTGTACAGCTGGAACATGCTAATGGCTGGGTACTCATGTTGCAATATCATGCACAGCTAGTGCTTCATTGCACACCACAGCTGCACTATGGCAGCCATGCACTAGCTCACTGACCCTCCTCCTGACACTATCCAGCACTGCATGAAGGTGGCATAGCAATGGTACATGGCAATATAATTAATGTACATTAACTAGGATTTATATCTACACCGCCAAAAAGGCCTTGTTCCCAGTCTCTCATGCTGTTCATCAATATGCTAACTATACTTGTATATCAGTCAGTGTATGCAGCAACCATAGTGCTAGACCACTGCTGGTACGTGTAACTTGACTAGTGTTTGAGAACAGGGAAATAATTATTTGAAAATGTGTGGTAATATAGTTCAGATAGTTCCATGATAGAATAATATTATGAGGTATAATGTTCATAATCATGAGAGAGTGAGGTTCAGCCAGTACGTGGTTCACTGTGGCTGGTCTTGAGTTGTAACCTGACACGAACCAGCTGATGATATGCTTCTCATGGTGCTGCAGCATCTCAAATAAATCCCAGGAGTGCACTGTGAATGGATTGATGTATCAATCATTATGCTCAGTAGTGTCGATAATTAACTCCATATAACAAGAGAGTAGTAGTCACTCAGCTGCAGAGCTTGAAGAGGTCATCCCGGCCGCTGTTTCTAAATTATGTTGACCAATTGTGTAAGACAAGAGCCAGTGAGACATCATACAGGACGTAAAGCAACATGTGTGAAGCAGTGAGTTGCATGGATCGAGTCTGCTGAATTCGATCATGATCCAGTAATATCATGCACCAACCTGCCATCCCCATCATACTGAACCTAATCATGCTGCTGGTGGAACACACATGATCATCAGTGATTCTTGTAATCATCCTAGTATCAGGAAGTACTAAATTAACCAGCCGAATCAAAGAATTTGCTGACCATTGTTCCTGGAACAGAAAGGCATTTCACTAACTACTAGCTGCTAGATGATTAAACAGCAGTATATCAACCACTAAGAGCTTAATGAGCCGCAAGTGGCTTTGCAACTTGATATGCCCTCATCATTATAAATTTTGGTTGTTAGGATCTATCAGCATACCCAGAGCACACCCAATAACCTGTTGCCTGTATCAATGCTTTAACTAGATGACACCATTATGTACAATGAGCACGTCAATATGATACACATGTATATTCATTATGACACCATTATGTAAGCATGTAGCCTCACCTCCAGGGTGTGGACTGGAGGCGAGGGTGTGGACTGGAGCTGGCTAGTCAAGATGGTAAACATTATTGACACGATTCATAATACAACAACAATAACACTAACTCAATAAAACAATAATAATAATAATAAACAATTCTAGCTATTATTATTATCAATATCTAGTCACAACACGGTAGTCACGGTAACGCAGTAGTAGTCACGGTAACACAGTAGTCACGGCAACACAGTAGTAGTCTATAACATGAGCGGGTGTGTGTTAATAATATATGCAGCAACCAGAGGGTTAATAATACTCTCAGAGCAGTAAGCACCGCCGCCCGCTCTTCTTTGCTGGCTTCTCTGGGGTCTTGAAATTGATTTGCCGAACAAGATCATAAAATATCTATAGACAGAGAGGAACACTGGTTAATTAACTATTATTAATAATTAGCTAGTAACTTTCAATCACGTGTTACACAGCTCCATATTAGTACATGAACGTATGATTTCTAATGATTATATTAACCCAATAACAGCTGTTGTGTCAACACGATGCAGTTGCCATAACAACAACAATAAACAATGATCTGCTACAGTGACGCACCTCTGACACATTGATTTTAGCTTTTGCTGAGGTCTCCATGAACGCACTGGAGAGAGAGAGAGAGGGAGGGAGAGAGGGAGGGAGAGAGGGAGGAGAGAGGGAGGGGGAGGGAGAGAGAGGAGGAAGGAGAGAGGGGAGGAGAGAGTAAAAAGATACACATCATCACTGTACTGATGGTGCCTGCACTAACAAGCTATGATCAAACTGGTCAAGTTCATGTCATGTACGACCCACCCTCAGTCAGTCAGCAACACAACACATGTCAGGTCACAACACACTACCCACTATAGCAACCCTCCCTGAGCCACACCCTGATACCAGAACAAGAGTGCACTAATGTGTTCAGTCTCTGATCATCCTCCATTGTGTGAATAAAGGCAACAGTGACTACAGAGACTGAACACATTAGTGCATG
>OZ024789.1:228110-272967 GCA_964017065.1 Haliclona indistincta
CTCCTTCTCTTTCTCCCTCCCTCTCTCTCCCTCCCTCCCTCTCTCTCCCTCTCTCAGACTGATGATAGTAAGGTAGTTAGTGGTTCATATGATCATACTGTGAAGGTTTGGGACTTAATGACAGGACAATGTACCAATACACTCAGGTTAGTGCCAACACACACTATAAGTTACGTGAGTGTGTTTGTGTCCCTTCGGATTGTAGTGAAACCATTAGTCTTATCCAACATGCTGTACTTGTTCCTAAATGCATAGTGGCAGTGTTAGCTATTTACTCTCTTCTCTCTCTCTCTCTCTCTCTCTCTCTCTCTCTCTCTCTCTCTCTCTCTCTCTCTCTCCCTCCCTCCCTCCCTCCCTCCCTCCCTCCCTCCCTCCCTCCCTCCCTCCCTCCCTCCCTCCCTCCCTCCCTCCCTCCCTCCCTCCCTCCCTCCTCCCTCCCTCCTCCCTCCCTCCCTCTCTCTCTCTCTCTCTCCTCTCTCTCTCTCTCTCAGGGGACACACTGATGCTGTACTGTGCCTACAGTTTGATAATGAGAAGATAGTGTCTGGATCTAAAGACACCACCATTAAGGTGACACTGCCCTATAGCTAGCTCACCATCACTATGAGACTATCTGCTGTTTACTAGGTGTGGTTGCTAAGCGACGACCAGTGTCACCTGACCCTCCATGGTCATCAAGGGGCGGTCACATGTCTGCAGTTTGATGAGTCTCGTGTCATTAGTGGGGCTCTGGACAGACTCATTAAAATATGGAGCATCACCACTGGAGAGGTGTGGTCTATATTTAGTAATGACATCATCCTAGTGTTACTATTAATACCTGTAGTGTCTGCGTACCATAGACTGGATAAGGTCAGAAGGTCACACAGGAGTGGTCAGGCACCTTCAAGCTGACAGCTGGAAGATAGTTAGTGCCGCTGATGATAAGACACTCAAGGTATTGCGGCAGTGGTGGTAACAGTTTGTTACTTTTTTCTAGCTACTGTTTCATGTTGAAAAATGTCACTAGGGCTATTCACTAACAATAATAGTTGAGGTGCATTTTACTCTGTATGCTGGTAATTTTCAAGGCTGAATTTTAAGTCTTTTACAGAGTCAGACAGATCCCGAAAACCGAATCTAGTCTAAAACTGTGAAACTTGTCTGGTATTTTTAACTCTTTCTCTACTACTCTATGTTCCTCTAGGTATGGAGTGTACTAAAGGGCGAGAGACTGCTGACACTGCAGTCACACACTGATGGTGTCACATGTCTACAGTTCAATGATCAGGTCATTGTGTCTGGATCATATGATAAGAGTGTTAAACTATGGGACTTCTCTGTATGTTGATATTGTCTTTCTTGAAAAGTTTATTAATTCACTATACATGTATATGTATCAAGAAATTATAAAAACAACACCGCAATGTATAATAAAATGTACAGGATAAAATAAGTAGAGAAGGCACTAAAATGTTCTACCATGGTATAATGTTACGCTACTAGCTAAAGTATAGTATGACACTTTACTCCTGATTGTATAACACTGTCAGGGTTGTCCGCTTTGACTCCATTAACTTTAAAATGCAAAAACCACGATCATTGATTGGATTGCGAGAGATGTTGAGAGTTTGTAAGGAACTATTTGACTCTAAAGTCTGAGCAATGTATTCTGCTCCTTCATCAGTTATCCCTGTGTTGCTAAGATTTAAGTAGACTAGTGTGGTATTGTTCTGAAGACCTTTAAGAATGCAGCGTGCACCTGAGTCTGACAATGACATATTGTCTGAAAGATTGAGATGTGTAAGGGTCTTGTTTACTTGAAGCATTTTGGTAATAGCGGAGCTGTTTTGTTTAGTGTGATTCAAATTCATGTTAATTGTTTAACTTGAGTTTGGTAAGGAAGGCGTTTATTTGGAGTGCTTTTGCAAAATGTAGCAGACCATCTTCATCACTCTGAATGTTGCCATTAGACAGCACAAGTTCACTGATGGCTGAAGATTACTGGAGTTAACATCCCAGCATCTATCAGTTTACTAGCTTGTACTTGTCATTAATCCCATGGGATCAATTAAATTGCACAGAGGTAATTGTTGTGCTTCATAGAAGCAGTGCAACAAAGGAAGACGGTCTCGTGATTGCTGTTGAGAGTAAGTATGAATAAACTCTTGTATTGCTGGATTAAACCCACTGTAGTAATGTAGTACAGCTTGAAACCGAGAACTACCAAACATTAATTTTATTTGAAAATGTGCAGTTAGTTGTTCACTAGAATCCATGTGCAACCACCATTAAGGTGACACTGCTCCTAGCTCTAGACTATACTGTCAGCTCATGTACTGCTGTTTACTGGGTGTGGTTGCTAAGCGACGACCAGTGTCACCTGACCCTCCATGGTCATCAAGGGGCGGTCACATGTCTGTAGTTTGATGAGTCTCGTGTCATCAGTGGGGCTCTAGACAGACTGGTCAAGCGGACAGCTGCGAGATTGTTTTATAAATTCGAACATGTTTAATTTTTATAGGAAAAACATTATAAAAATTATATGAAAAATTATTATTACGCTAAAATGTAAGCTAAAGTGAGACACAGTATTTTGATCGTAGTTCTTTAGCTAGTGTGCGTTCTCCAATACAGTTTAGCACATCTATCACTGTGGACCAGCTGATGGAGAGACGGCTTTGACTGCGCTTCCAAGTCGTAAACACTTCCAAAATCTTATCTCGAGGTGTTCCCTCAAATGCATCTAGTTCTCCTGATGGAATATCCAGCTGTACTCCAAACTGACGCCATAATGCAGGAATACTGTATCCCACATCCTTCATTAGATCACCATCACTTGGTTCATCTGCGAGGAGAAAGATAACAGCATTTATTGTTGTACGTCTGGAGTTGCTTACCTGATGGTGTTGGCTCAGAGTCAAACCAGCAGCTCTGTCGAGGTACTGACCACCGATAGGTTTTACAAGGATCCCTTGAGCATGTCAGGTTAGATCTATCATCACCAGTAGGGACAGTGGATGGATGAGGAGGAGCTGACTTGCACTGTTCATCAGCCTGACAGAGGAATCCTTCTCTTGGGTTATGTAATGCAGGATTGTATCCAAACTTATCAATAACAGCAGAAACACTAGCAAGAACTGCATGACGGATCTTTGGACATTTACAATTGTCACCCGAATAATATACCTCCATCCAGTCAATAGAATCCACTAAAAGAATAGCTCCACCCATCGATGGGCAACTAAGAGAAATAGCATTTCGAAGTTGCTGCTGCCGCTTAGATTTTGATAGCTTGAACTGAAGATCACCTACTCGCTGCAAGAGTTGAACCACTAGTGCTGGGAACAAACCGAGAGGTATAGGCATGTCATCCCAGCAAATGAACAAAGCATCAGCATTAGTCTAGAGTATTGCTTCTTCTGCTCCTCTGACAAGGGTTTTGTTGATAGAGCACATGGGATGAAATACTCTTCCTCTGGCAACTTGGCTATCACAAGAAGATGCTCGAGTAGCACCAACAAATCGTTTGCTGTGAAGCTACTAGTAAAGCAGGCATTTGGCTTTTTTGACAGTACACATTCAAGTGCTCTTGGTAGACGATCCAAGAATTCTCTATCAAATTTTCCCAGCCTCCGTAGATCACGACCGCAACTAGGGAGTTTCGACAAAGCCTTTTGGAATTTTTGTCCATTAAGAAAAGAAACAAGGAGAATAGCGGAAACTTTGTCTAGAATTGATTGAGCATTCATAAACACTGTGTTGGGAAGAGGCTTTTTAAAATATAGCAGCAATGTCTGGAGATACTTAATGCATGCCTTCACATCTGTTTTGCCCATTTCAAACTTCTCCCCAACATGCATACATTCATCCATACTCAAGATGCCTTGTTCATTCTTCTGTTTACGTAGCTCTAACTCAAATGTGAACCACTTGACTGGTATTGGTATTTTTATACTTGACTTGAATGTGTCTTTGGACTCGGTTATTATTTCACAAAGAAAAGAAGCCTTTTCCTTTCCTTCTTTTTATCATCGAGTGTGTTTACTGGAAAGATGACTTTGTCATCACCGAACTGCATGAGCCTGATCATAATTTTAGAGAACTGTAAGCTGTTTTGGAGCTGACCATCAATCTCTTTGAAACGATCATGGCTAATCTTGTCATAGAATGTACCAACAATAGCACAGCGAGGTTTAGAGATTGATGACTCACCTTGAAACAAATGATGAGACGAGGAAGAAGAGCGAACAAGAGTCTTGATGAGTAAGGTTAGTATAGCAGAGATCTTCAGAGTCATACTCCATGCCCATCAATACTAAACACCATCTTGGTAGGATCATCGAGGGGTTGGTCAAGTCTCAAAGTATGTACAGCGACTGAGTTACCACGAATAAAAGCATGCAGGTAATACATCAAGAAAAGCTGGTTGACCTCCCGCAATTGTGTAGATCCAATGAACTGATTGAAGACACACTGCAATTTGACCTCACCATGGTTTCTACCAGAGGAACAAGACTAGCAAATGTTTCACTCTTGTCATAAGCTGCTTCAGAGTCAGAAGTGTCACCTGATGTATCCATAACCTCAACTGCAGGTCCTGGTAATAGCTGTCGTCGGATCAATCTCGCCTGTAACATATCATTTACAGGTAGATCCTTTATTCTACTTGCCAACAATTTTTCCAGGTCAGCTGGATTGTCCAAACATTCCCATTTCAGGCTTGAGTCACCTTCAGCAGTGAAGCGAGCATGGCGGGGAGGTCTTGATAAGAGAGTGCTGTCGTGTTTAAGAACCGGAGGATTTCCAAGCAACAATTAAACTTGACTTCCCTGATGTGGCTGCTGCTCCTGATATCAAAAGTTTAGTGATCTTCATGTCAATGGAACCATGATACTTAAGAGCTTTGGCAAGTATACCTTTCCCCTACATAGTAAGTATCCCGATGAAATAATTGACGGTTGTAAATAACTAGACTGAGGTATCTGTGTTTTGGAGGACGCAGTCCGATGAAGTAGTTGACAGTTGTAAATAACTAGAGCTAGGTATCTGTGTTTTGGAGGACACAGTCTGATAAGTAATTGATGGTTGTAAAAGGAAGAGGATTCCGCATTTGTCAGTTGCACATCGTCGCAGCAAGCCGCTGATGTAGGGATACTTGCATGGGGCTTTTACATTTGCAAGCATTATTCCATCTTGTTCCCTTACTTTTGCAAGCATCATCCCATCTTTTTCCTTTAATTTTGCAAGCATCATCCCATCTTGTTCCTTTACTTTTGCAAGCGTCATCCCTACACTTTTTGAGTTTTGTTTTATTAAAACTTTTTTACTTTATTTGTAAGTATTGTGCTGATACAAGTATGTTACAAATAAAATCTAATGAGGTTCAAATAACTTAACCGAGGGAATTCCATGCAGAAGGAGGAAAAACTAAATAAATAAATAAATTAATGAGCATTTAATGCGTGTGACAGAGATTGGTATTCGCGATCTCTGAAGTAGTGTATTAAATATACATACTCTACTTCTCAATATCCAAAGTCTATAGTAACCCGACACAGTTGTCTCATATAGTTGACGTCACGTATTAGGCTGTCGTACGTTTCCATAATTATGCACGTGTTGGAAATAGATAGGTGTTAGTGGTTTGATGTTGTCATTTCGTTGCTTTAAAATATCATCAAAAGTATTAACAACAACAAAACGTACTGATCAACTTCATTGTAATTTTGACAAAAATAGATTTTTACAGGAAAAATTTAAAGCAGTTAGAAAAATAAACTACAAGACAATCATAATAGTTGTACATAGCTATATGTACCAGCTACTGCACTGTGCGAATGTTACACTCGCTATATTTCCCTTGAAGCTATCATGTCCTCGATGAAATGCACGGGGCCAAGGTAGGTAGGGCCACCTTCGTCAAAAAACTTTTTGAGTTGTTCACGGCTTATGACACGTTTATCGGTTGATAGCCTTTTCAGAAGTTTTTTCATGAACTCATTTCTTTTTAGTTGAGCAGAATATTGATGTGCGCAGGTGTTCCTCACAGCTTGGAGAAGTAGGCAAATGAGAGCACCAACAGCTGGGGCGGCAAAAGATGTGCCATAATCTACTTTCAAATACTTGGCATCGTTGGAATCATCCAGCGTTTCGTCTACTGGTTTTGGACCAATAAGTTTTTCTCCTAGTGCAAAAAAATCTATTGCACGATCACCACCAACTGATGAAAAACCACATGGATGGCCATTTCGATCATGTGCTCCAACACAAATTGTTTGTGCATAACTTGCAGGGTACTTGATGTTGTTTCCATCTTTAGCACCATCATTCCCAGCAGCACAGACCACTATTACTCCATTGTTGTCTAGCATACTGATTGCTTCATACATGCGTGTATTGGGTTCATCATAGCCACTGGAGATGACGACTACATCTACACTATCACAATTTGAGGCCATGTCTTCTAACTGCTGTAACCATGTGTCAAAAGTTATCTTGTTGGCATAGTCATAGCCTTTCCAAATCACCAGATTGGCACTAGGGGCAACCCCACGCAATTTACACTTGACTGATTTTACAAGTAATTCGGTCTCAATACCACAAGCAATGCCTGCGCAAAATGTACCGTGGCCATCGAGGTCATCACAATTAGCTATTGGGTAATGCGTAATTTTCCTGTATACCACTGGCCCAAGGGCAAAGGATGGGTGAAATTCACGTGTAATCCCTGTATCAAACATTAACAGGTTCATTCCATCTCCCCTGTATCTTTTGCAGATTTCATTCAGAGACCAGTAGGAAGCTGGATCTGGTATTTCTAAATTGCTTTTGCTGAAACCACTACCCATGACAGAAAGCTTGCATAGTTCTGTAGACAAAAATAATAATTGTAATGATTAATGTGCATATGCATGCTTGTCATGTATTATGGTAGATTATACAGTGCTTCCAGTCTAGACATTCCAAAATTGCACATTTCACTAACATGAAATGTTTTTACTCATAAAAACTAAACGATAGGTTTTATAGCAGTCAAACTTGGTGAGAAGGCTGATACATCCTTCTAGAGTAAGTGTGCTTAGTCTAAACTACAAGCCTTACTTTATCTCAAAGAAACAAATGGCTAAGTGGCAATTGTCGGAAACACCCAATTAGCTTTTATTTTTAGACCATAACTTCTGTAAGAAGCTTAGTTAAGGAAAAATCTTCGGTGTGCAGGCGAACAACTAGTTCATCTACCAAATACTCTAGAGCCAATGCTTAACTATCACGCAAACTAAAGTTCGGTCCAAAACAAACTCAAAAATCAACCAAAAATCAAAGTCGGAAAGTTTTTAGACTCAAAAATCTGCAACTTTGCGAGTTAAGAAAAAGCGCTCCGCAGGCAAGTAGCCTTATGCCTTAGCTAATCACAGCTCTTCGCTCGTGGCTGTAACTTACACCGTCGGCGAATACGAGGTGCTGGTAGCAGCAGCACTCGCCCGCTCTGTTCGTCTTCGTCTTAGTTATGACGTGCCAATGATTGTTGCCAGATTGATGACGTCAATTTATCTGCATATCCGATAGAATATGCGGGAATGTACGGTCATCAGCTTGGAAAACGTCATTTATACGTCATAAACTAAGACGAAGAGGAACAGAGCGGGCGAGTGCTGCTGCTACCAGCACCTCGTATTCGCCGACGATGTAAGTTACAGCCACGAGCGAAGAGCTGTGATTAGCTAAGGCATAAGGCTACTTGCCTGCGGAGCGCTTTTTCTTAACTCGCAAAGTTGCAGATTTTTGAGTCTAAAAACTTTCCGACTTTGATTTTTGGTTGATTTTTGAGTTTGTTTTGGACCGAACTTTAGTTTGCGTGATAGTTAAGCATTGGCTCTAGAGTATTTGGTAGATGAACTAGTCGTTCGCCTGCACACCGAAGATTTTTCCTTAACTAAGCTTCTTACAGATTTTATGGTCTAAAAATAAAAGCTAATTGGGTGTTTCCCACAACTGCCACTTAGCCATTTGTATCTTTGAGATCAAGTAAGGCTTGCAGTTTAGACTAAGTACACTTACTCTACAAGGATGTATCAGCCTTCTCACCAAGTTTGACTGCTATAAAACCTATCGTTTAGTTTTTATGAGTAAAAACATTTCATGTTAATGAAATGTGCAATTTTGGAATGTCTAGACTGGAAGCACTGTATAAGATCTATTTTAATATGGAATCGAGTCGTGTATCTATACTGCATTACTCGAGCACTATACTGCATTACTCGAGCATTAAAGTTTAGATATCAGTGATCATTGTTACACGTCTGGAGTTGCTTACCTGATGGTGTTGGGTCAGACTCAAACCAGCAGCTTTGTCGAGGTACTGACCACCGATAGCTTTTAAAGGGATCTCTTGAGCATGACAGGTTAGATCGATCATCACCAGTAGGGACAGTGGATGGATGAGGAGGAACTGACTTGCACTCTTCATCAGCCTGACAGAGGAATCCTTCTCTTGGGTTACGTAATGCAGGCTTGTATCCAAACTTATCAATAACAGTAGAAACACCATCAAGAAGTGCATGACGGATCTGTGGACATTTAGAACTATCGCCTGAATAGTACACCTCCATCCAGTCAATAGAATCTACTAAAAGAATGGCTCCCCCTATCGATGGACAACTAAGAGAAATAGCATTTCGAAGTTGCTGCCGCTTAGATGGTGGCAGCTTGAACTGAAGATGACCTACTCGTTGCAAGAGTTGTACCACTAGCGCTGGGAACAAACCCAGTGGTATGGGCATCTCATCCCAGCAAATAAACAATGCATCAGCATTAATAGAGTATTGCTTCTTCTGCTCCTCTGACAATGGTTTTGTTGATAGAACACATGGGATGAAGTACTCTTCCTCTGGCAACTTAGCTATCACAAGAAGATGTTCGAGTAGCACCAACAATTCGTCTGGTGAGAAGTTATTTGTAAAGTAGGCATTGGGCTTTTCATTTGGCTTTTTTGACTGTACACATTCAAGTGCTCTTGGTAGACATTTCAAGAATCTTTTATTAAATTTTCCCAGCTTCCGTAGATCACGACCTCCACTAGGGAGTTTCAACAAAGCCTTTTGAAATTCTTGTCCATTAAGAAAAGAAACAAAGAGAATAGCGGAAACTTTGTCTAGAATTGATTGAGCATTCATAAACACTGTGTTAGGAAGAGGCTTTTTAAAATATAGCAGCAATGTCTGTTCATGGAGATACTTGATGCATGCCTTTACATCTATTTTGTCCATCTCAAACTTCTCCCCAACCTGTATACATTCATCCATACTCAAAATGCCTTGTTCATTCTTCTGTTTACGTAGCTCTAACTCAAATGTGAACCACTTGATTGGGATTGGTATTTCTACACGTGTTCCTTCGGACTCAGTTATCATTTCACGAAGAAAAGAAGCCTTTTCCTCTCTTTCTTTTCCTTTAACACGTGTGTTTACTGGAAAGATGACTTCATTGCCGAACTGCATGAGAACATCTTCAGAGAACTGCAAGCTGTCCTGAAGCTGATCATCAATCTCTTTGAAACGTTCAGGGTTAATTTTGTCATAGAATGTACCAACAATAGCACAGCGAGGTTTAGAGATTGATGACTCATCGAAATGTGACGAGGAAGAAGAGCGAACAAGAGTCTTGATGAGTTGAAGGTTAGTATAGCAGAGATCTTCAGAGTCACACAACTGTCCATCAATACTAAACACCATCTTGATAGGATCATCGAGGTGTTGGTCAAGTCTCAAAGTATGTATAGCGACTGAATTACCACGAATAAAAGCAGGCAATATATCTAGAAATGTTGGTTGTCCTCCTGAATCAACTGTGTAGATCCAATGAACTGACTGAAGACGGTTTGACCTCGGCGTGGTTTCTACCAGTGGAACAAGACTAACAAATGTTTTACTCTTGTCATAAGCTGCTTCAATGTTAGAAGTGTCACCTGATGTATCCATACCCTCAACTGCAGGTTCTGGCAATAGCCTTCGTCGTTTCGACCTCGGCTTTGACATAGCAGGCAGATCCTTTATTCCACTAGCCAACAATTTTTCCAGGTCAGCTGAATTGTCCAAACATTCCCATATCAGGCTTGAGTCACCTTCAGCAGTGAAGCGAGCATGGCGGAGAGGTCTTGATAAGAGAGTGCTGTCGTGTTCAAGAACCGGAGGATTTCCAAGCAACATGGCAATCAGACTCGACTTCCCTGTGGCTGCTGCTCCTGATATCAACAGTTTAGTGATCTTCATTTTAACGGAACCAAGCTTAAGAGCTTTGGCAAGTATACATTTTGATGATTCTGTAGAGAAAAAAAACATTAATAAACTTTTTATCAATGCATATACATGCCCTATATAGCTGTACTACATAATGATACTATAACTCAGTCTGGTATAGCTAAAGCAAAAGTGGGCTAATGGGAATTCAAGAAATCAATGAAATTGCTTCTCGAGCTCTGCAGGTATTAGGACAATTATTAGGGACCTTAAGATTTACACATTAACATGTACGTGTACCTGTAATTCGTGTTACATGTCACATGTTCGTGATTAAGATTTACAGGCGTGCCTTATTTGCTCAAACTGTGAACTCAACTGTGCATGGTCTAGGCGACTGGGCCGTGGGAGACGAGCGCTTGGGCACAGCGAGGCTAGCAGATATGCGGCAGGAATACGACGAGTGTCTTGATATATAACGCTATAAACGGCAGCTGAGCACATGTTGGTAGCTTTGAGCATCGTTTATATAACCTGCAGCTTGGGCAGAGGCTCCATTGAATTGCATTCGCTGGGTAAAACAATAGTTGTTCCTGTTCTGGCGATTCGTATGTGTGAAGGAGAGCGCATATCGGCATTTTAATAAGTCAAGCATGTAGAACAGGCTTTAAGGGACTACACGGCGAACTATAGAAACGGCTCGATTTGCGTGCTGTTTTTTTCTGCCTCACCATCTAGTACTTCACAGCGACCTTACCAACTGCTGGGCGGTCCTAGGGTGGAGCTAGAGGGCCGAGGGACCCAAATGTTTTACGACATAGTCTTTCTTTAATTTAAAGGTAGCAACCAGGGTGGGTGGGAGGGGGGAGGGCGGGCAAGCGGAGCGGGTGAACTTTGCCTACCTCTGGCGCCACAAATGACCTTGCTGCGTTCTTAGCTGACCTCTGTAGCTCAATTCTTGTGCAAACCACGAAACTAATTAAATATTCGCGGCCTTGTGACTGACAGACTGAACACTTTACGCAAAAACGCATGCATACGTTTGCTCACCACGAGCCATTCAGTTCACAAATCCATTTTGGTGGGCGTGGCTTCTCCGCTCATTGAATAAAATTTTAACTCTTTCTACAGTGTTTGCTCCGCCCACAAGCAGATTTGTGAGTTTCTTTGATGATAACTGTCTTTGACCACGCTTTGTTTGCCCGAAGAAACTGAAATTTTCGTCATTCTGATGTTCGAAGTGTAGTCCCTTAAGCTACACATCTATAACAAACATGGATTTGATAAAACCTTAAGCCACAGAATCTGTAGAATGGAGTCTACTCATACATAACGTGTAAAATAAACACGTAACCAGCTCAGCCCAGGTGATTGTAGGCACGCCAGAGTGAGTCTAGCAGATAAGCGGCAGGAACGCGCGTAGCCAGCTAAGCTAAGCTAAGTTTACCCACCACCCATATGAAAACGTTGGGATTGGGATTGTCAAATAATTCGCTACTACGTATGACGTCAAATGACATCAGGTAATAGGCGTGTCCCACACATGAAATGGAGGCAAGCACTAGTAGTGGCTCGACTAGTCAAGGCGAACCTAGCTCGTCTTCCAGGCGGCTACGTTCGAAAAGGACTATAAGGTATTGTGATACTCGCCTACCAAGACCCGAGAAAGTTCGCGCCAAGAGCGACAAGCTTTTTCCAGTGAAAGTAGTTGAAAAGGAAGGCCAGCGTGTCAAGATCCACTATGTGGGATATTCTATCGATTATGATGAATGGCGCGAAGAGAGTGAATTAGAGTCTATCGCAAGTGATACTAGTGAGGAAGTAGCGAGTTCAGAAGATACAGCGTGTGAATTCCAATGCTCATTTGAACCGTTTTCTTTACACAACAACTTGAAGGTGAAAATCAAGCAATCTCTATCCTGTAGCAGAAAAGGTTCACCTCAAGTGAAAATAATTGTGCCGTTCGATGCAATTACTTTTAACGGAGGCCTCGGACTACTAGGAATACAGTCTAAGAAAGTGCAAGGGGTACAGCATTACGCGATCAAGCGTTATCAGGATTTGAACCCAATACTAGGGAAAAATTGGCATTTCAGGGGGTTGAATGTCAACGCTGACTACGGTTATGTTGTACTAGAGACAGTGGATTTTTACTTGCGTAAATGTAGGCCATTGGAAGAATATGTACCCAGTCAAGAGCAAGACAGCACTGAATCATCACCGTGTATGTCACTTGTTGACACTGGACATAATTTAACTTTTATGTTTGTGTGTGGTTATGGTGTACAAAGCACATTTGGTAAAGATAGGAAAGTGTTTTACTAAGATGATATCGTAATAACATAATTATTAGAAAACACACGGAAATTGACAACACAATTGTAAAATTAAACAGAATACAAATACAACACAATTTAAACATTAAACATTGTTTTAACACAATACAAGATCAAGAGCTTTTACACAATGTGGTGACTTACAAGTTAATTAATTATGAAAGTCAGGGCTCCTCCATCTGATAAACAGGGTAATAGCATAAACAAGTTCGGAGGATTGCTTTAGTCTGTAAGTGGAAGTCTCAACTTGGCAAACAGCTCGTCACTCTTGGCATGGACTCTCGGATGAGGGAGACATACAAGATTCATTATCTGTGGTTTGAACTTCACAGTCAGGGATTTCATGTGTGCATGAGCGTCTATTGTGACCAGGCTGCTTACATAAACTGCATTTTTGTACTTGTTTCGACCTTTGACACCCATCATCTTCGAGCAGCTCAATTCGATTCCTTTTCTCAAGTACTTGCTTCAAAGCTGCTTCACAGCCCTTGTGATTGGTGGCACGTTGATAGTGCTTGGTAGTTAGGTCATTAAGTTTTTCAAGCCCTTGCTGAGAAAAGATTACAACATTTCCATACAGTCGCAAAAACTCATGCAGATGCTGAGCGAATGCATGGATATAAGGAGTAACATCTTTCGTTTGATAGACGGAAATAAAAAGCCTCACCCAATTCTTGGAGGAAATCTCAAAGTTATCGGCATCGCAATCGCTTCTACTGAGAGATCTGATTAGCTCATAGAAATCATCCCATAATTTCTGAATATGTTGCTTTTGTCGAAGTGAAGGAAAAAGGGTGGGAACGTTAATTTTTTCAAACAGTGTTCTCTTCTCTGGACCAGTCAAGTCACGCCATATCAGTTTTTTCCCTTCTTTTTCTACAATCCATTGAAAGCGAATCTTACATACATCATTTAAAAACACCTGGTATGCTTTCATGTTTGTTGTATTGCCTAACTTGGCTTGATCAAAGTTGGTGGCTTTATCGATCCCATCTAAAATTCTTAAGTCACGAATGAGCAGGTTGATTAGAACATCGGCAATTCTTAAAAAGAGATGAAGAGAATCAATAATAACTCTTTGTATAGGGACGAAAGGAAAAATAGGTGGGTGACAACAGTTGAACCGCTTCTTGCTAGTCTTGCCAAGTTTGCATTTATCTTTGATTTCCTCAACAGTTCGAGCACCTTTTGATTGATCCTGAATAGACCAGGTAAGGGACATATCCCACCTCTGATTCTTAGGGCATTTGCACCATACACAAGCATGTTCAGCATTGGCGGCTTCTACTCCGCAAACTGCTGCTAAGAACTTCAAGTCACCACCAAGAAAGAACTGAATTGTGTAGACTTTGTCTCTAATGGTAAGTACCTCTAAATCTTTAGCCTCCGCAATGATGTCCTCTAATCCATCCTTCAGCTCTTCATACTTCTCTGACACTCTTAAAATAGCCAAACTGTGGTTTCCAAACGCAGAACAAGTTTTATGTTGACCTTCTTCTAGCATCGTAAAGCTGACATTCACAACAGACAAATTTCGAGCAATTTGGGTTCCATCTCCTGTCAATTTTATTCGAATCGTGCTTGGAACATCTCCAGATTTGTCAATGAGGTAAGTCAGACGGACAATAATACGCTCACGCAGGCTCTGTTGAACTCCTACCGTTCCATTTGGAGTGCTGTAGATATTGAAACTATCATTTAGCTTTTTAGTAACTGATTTAATTTGACTGGAGCTTGGAAGACTTGACACCATGCTCAACTCATGAAATGCTTCATTCGAAACAGAAAACTTGTCCTTTATATAAAGAACGGAACGTGCGGAATTACTTTTGGTAGAGTTTGTATGCATATCGATGGGAGAATATGTTCCAGAACCCAAGTCAACAACTTCACGTGTACCCGTATCAATAATCTCTAGTTCGACAGAGCGTGCCTTAAAGCCTTCATCTTCGCAGACTGATAGTGCTCCTTGGATACTACCAACTAGACTTTTCCGTTTGTTGTACCGTTGTTGTCTAGTGTATTGACTCCAAGGTTTTGAAGAAGATCCTCGACTGTTTGCTTTCCGGCCAGTCGATAGTCTTGCAATTCTTTTTGCTTGTTTTTTTGTTGTGCTCAGAACAGTTCTCATTTCTGATTCAAGTTTTCTTCTCTTCTCAGTTTCTTCTTTAAGTTGAATCTCTGTACTCCGCCTCCTTTTGAGTAGTTGTCTGTTGACTTCTACGCTACTAACTTCAAAGCTCCACACACCATCTTTCCATTGCGATAATTGCTGCTCACGTTGCTTGCCCCCTTGCTTTGAGTATCGTTTACCCATGCGCCATAACTTGGCTTTGAATGATGATCGGATGCAATCAGTAATATCAAGTGGAATAGCATAGTGGTTAAACACTTTTGTTATCACTCTTTCGTGTGCTAGTTGTACTGGAGTATAAGAAGTGGAATTGGCAACGTTTGCTTCTGGGTCTTTAGAGAGATCAAAATTAGGTGTACCGGTTTTTCCAGGCTGAGATATACTCCACAGATAGTAGCTGAGGAAAACAAGGAGAAAGAATAAGTGACAGTACACATCGTGCTTGGATAATACAATGTAGACGTACGCCTGCGTACCAACCTATGGGACACACTATGATGCATAGCTCTGATCTAGCTATAGCAATCAATCTAGCTAGAATATAAAGACTTACTCGCTAATGGGATAAGTCTGTGCCATAGTACGAGCAGTTCTACTGGTAGCACGTGGACATGTTAGGTACCAAACGACAGCTAAGAGTGTGTTCTAATCGACGCCGCCCGTACTGAAGGGAAATTCCCTTTTGATTAGCAGCTACCGAGGTTTTAACAAGACTAAATTGTTTGTTTGCGGTCATGTAATATACTAAAACACGGGCGCTTGTATAGACCTATGCAAGAAAACACGGTAAGTACGAGCATATATCGATACTTCTAAGCCATAATATGCTTATCAAACGAAAGCTGAAGCTTTGGGCATCTTGAATCCATCCATACTATCTCGATAGAAGTAAACAGTAAGTTAAAAATTAAAGAAATATTTATTTATCAGTACAAGTCATAAATGCAACTAATGTTAAATTTATTATCACACAATACGTGACGTGAATGTTGTAATGTATGGCATTTTTGACAAACGTTTTGATATGCTTCTCAAGAGGAGTCTCACACGAGTATGGTGATGATGTGAACCTAGCAGTATAAAGATGGAAACATACTTGCCAGGATACCTGTGCACTAAGCAAGTTCTGGGCGGGTATCTTCTGAAGCCTGGCCAGGCATCTTGCAGGAGCATCCAGCTATGATCACAACAGGAGGTGTAGACATAATGCTCATCACATGGACCTCCTATTGTATATGACCACAGCCAGTGAACCTTCCTTCCTCAGTGCAAGACCATGCAGGTACCCGTTTTTACAGTTGTCTCGTGGGTCAGATATCCCGTGGGGGTATCTGACCCACGAGACAACTGGGGGGGGTATCGAGTTAGATATCCCGGGGGAGTATCTAACTCGGCTACTGATAAACATAGCATGAGTTATGCAGTGAAATGTCTGCGAGGACGCCACAAAATCACGCCTAGTTTAGACCTTTTTGCCTGTAAGTCACGCTATGTTTATCAGTAGCCGAGTAAACAGGCTCGGGCCCTCGAGGAGCTCCTGGAGCACTACTAGATACTACTTTCGCTAGCAGCCATCGAGCCGTTTGTTGGCGCAAGGAAATGCATTTTAGTCGCATTCGTTTTGCCCGCTACCAGACGGCGCGTTCGATCTGCTGCTTGCTTACTAACCCTCGGCGCATGCATGCGCGAGGGTTACGGTACTTGCCTGATCGCATTCTGTCCATCGAGCTACAGAGAACAGCGATCACTTCTACGCGTCGACTAAGGCAAGACAGACTAAGCACGATCAGAGCTTGCAATTTGACTCGTGGATTTTGCGAAAATGCTTTCGTTCGCGAGTTACGACTGGCTCACCTTGACGGCCGTCTCGGACCTCTCTGAGGACAAAAACGCTCATGGTTGGCTGTCTAGGTACTCTTACAGTCGATTTGAACTGTAGCACAGCTCTGGGATGCATAGATACTTCAAGAAAAGGTTGTCAGCTTACTGCGCACGTGTACGTATTCGGTTGTAGTCACGCCCACCTAACGCACCTTGACAGACCATTTAATCCAACATACTAATTTATGGAGTTTGCAGCTATGCAGGCTGACACTACAATGTGAATGGCATGCCCGCCGAGGGTTTGTGAAATCTTTTCATTTTACTTTTGGAGAACAGCTGACTTTGGCGCATCGAATGATGGTCTGCACAACGTTATAGCATGCTTCCTTTTGCTGCTACTGATGTTTATATTCTGTGAACATTAATTAGCTTAGACTGGTAAACGTCACCTTAACACTTTAATTAATAAATTATCTTGCTGAAATTTTAACCTCATAAATGCTGACCACTTCTCTCGTGAATATCTCGTGTGTCTTTTGTGCTACTTGTCTCAAATTTGCGTCCTTTTATGCCAGTAAAGTAGCCGCAATTGCTCACACTCAAGTCGGTCGATATGCCCCTCCCACTTCGGAAGTGAAGCCAATAAAGTGCAACGACCTAGTCAAATTTTGCTCAAAGTTAGTACTTTGGGGCTAGCTACTGAAAGTACATACAAATAGCAGTGGTTTTGGTGAGTGCAAAATGTAGCCCAGATCATAGAGAATGCGCAAAAATGTGTTTTCCGAGGACCCCGAAGCCATAAAATGTCCAAATTTTCTTGGCTGCCGTTTTGTTTTAGGCGTCATTGGGCTTAACGGGTTAAGACAGGAGAAGAGACATTTTGTGCTTTTTCACACATTAAACAAACTAAAGTAAAGTAAAAAAGTTTTAATAAAAAAAACTAAAAAGTGTAGGGATGACGCTTGCAAAAGTAAAGGAACAAGATGGGATGATGCTTGCAAAAGTAAAGGAACAAGATGGGATGACGCTTGCAAAAGTAAAGGAACAAGATGGGATGACGCTTGCAAAAGTAAAGGAACAAGATGGGATGATGCTTGCAAAAGTGAAGTATGTAAAAGTCCCAAGTATCCCTACATCAGCGGCTTGCTGCGATGGCGTGTAACTGACAAATGCGGAATCCTCTTCCTATACCTTTTACAACCGTCAATTACTTAATCGGACTGTGTGACAGTGTCTTCCAAACCACAGATACCTCTAGTTATTCACAACTGTCAACTACTTCATCGGACTGCGTCCTCCAAACACAGATACCTCTAGTTGTTTACAACCGTCAATTACTTCATCGGACTGCGTCCTCCTTCAAGCCGCTGATGTAGGGATACTTGGGACTTTTACATACTTCACTTTTGCAAGCATCATCCCATCTTGTTCCTTTACTTTTGCAAGCGTCATCCCATCTTGTTCCTTTACTTTTGCAAGCGTCATCCCATCTTGTTCCTTTACTTTTGCAAGCATCATCCCATCTTGTTCCTTTACTTTTGCAAGCGTCATCCCTACACTTTTTAGTTTTTTTTATTAAAACTTTTTTACTTTACTTGTTCCTGTTACTTTTTTTATCACTATCAGTTTGAACTTATTAGCTGTATTCTAGCTATGCTAGCTCTTATTTCATTTGTACAACTCTGTGAGCAGCAGATACTAGTCTAGTAGATCAGAAGGTTAATAGCCTCTAGACAGAGAGTCAAGGAACATGGAATGTTATTATCGGCAATCACAAGAATAATGAAAAGGTTTAAATTAGTTAGAGAGGTTGAGAGTATGAGTTGACAACATGATATTTCTTAGAACTGTGATGGATGAAGAAAGACTAACACTAACAACTCAGTGTATGATGCCATGGCTAGCCTGAGGCCGTAGACTAGTCCCAGGCTTGCATGTTGATGTTGATATCACGATCACAGAGGCTTCTAGCTTGTTACAATGTCCAGTTGTCAACAGCACAGGGTCCTATGGGTATAGCCTACGCCGGGTAGTGTAAGAAACTAGTAGCCTATGCCCCAGGCTGAGATCGGGTAGCCACCGTCGTCCGGTTCGCGCCTGCCGTGGGTCATGATGTCAGCATAGACAGATCAGTGCTACCCAGGGTATAGTATACTGCTTGTTCATACCTCTAGGCTCTACCTTGCGCGCTGAAGCGCCCAGAGCAGAGAGAAAGCGACAACCGAGTTCAGTTTCAAAACTGATGTGGGCGGAGTCAATGATCAGCAGCGACAAGAGGGTTAATTAATGGAATCGCTCTAACTGTCCAAAACGGTCCAAAACCCATGTTTTTCAAGGATTATTCGTTTCTTGTAGTGTTTGATGCCTATCTAAGAAGTAAGTGCACTACCCCAGATGCATACACATGCGATGGTGCGGGTTTGGTAGTGATTCGTTCACTCAGGACAGCGCTAGGCTTACTGAAAGAAGAAGAAGAAGAAGAAGAAGAAGAAGAAAGAAGATGAACAATTCGCGTGGGCGGCGATTTTATTTTACCACCTTAGAAACGTCTGCCAGCTTCGCCAAAGATATTTTCTTGCTCAGAACAATCGTCTGATCAATCCTAGATGTCTGGAATCTCGAGAAACGCTAAAACAGCGAAGATCTGCAACGGCTCTCTGTGAGTCGCCATCTTGATTTTCGTCGTCAAGCAAGCAGTCCCGGCGACTTTCATAGACTTCCTGCAAGCGCTCGCACTTCAGATTCCCTCATAGATAGTTAAAATGCAGTAGAAATGTATAACAGTAGAGATATGTGCGAAAACTCATTTTCACACATGAGTAGCCGCCATCTTAGTTCGAGGTCATCCCTACATATCATTGCCGATCGGCAATGATAATAATAGACATTGCCATAGCTATTTCTGGCATCAATTTCATCAAAGTGGGCTCCACTGTGCAAGTTGCAAAAAGATGAGGTTCTCTCAGTCGCTGCTGTATAAGGTGTATTTCCATTGACCGCCCTATGCATGTACAGGTAGCTGATTACGTATATAATTTATGTGGTCAGAATTGATGCATGCTTGCAGTAGCTAATTTGAGGCATCAGCACCTATGCATGGTGCTTTCATCTATCAGCAAATGAGCCAAATGAGAGAGACACCTCTTCCACCATAAATCACGGTCATCATTGCGAAGTGGCAATGATAATAATGCTAAATAAATATATAAATAGACAGCACATCTGAGGAGCTACGCAATTTGGAAGCCGGAGAAAGCTTAGCAATTAATGACGTGAGAGCTTCTATATCATGATGACCAGATTGGATGTGTTGTCCAACTGCTTTAGACCATAGCAACAGCTAACAGAAATGACACAGACCATGAGCTAAGACAAGTGAGCGCTATAAAAGTAAACTCTGCAAAAAATCAGAATCTGAGCCGTGTGGCAGAATTCCCATTATGAAATCACAGTAGTGGTGGGATACTATAGTGCCACATGCAACTATCAATGGTTAACATTGCTTCACTGTGGTCTAATAATGTATTAAACACATCTTTTTTATGGCGTGCTTACCTACAATTCCGTCATTTATCCTACAGTCGATGCTCAACAGCGCTTTTACGAGAGCTTGTTTAGTACACTCTCCTCCTTTCCCATCCAGCCAAGTTGCCAGCATATCTAACATGCAGTTTTGCGATTCACGGTTTTCCTTCTTAATTTTCGCCAGTATTAAGTCATCCAGTCCAAGCTGTTGTCCTAGCTCGAACCATTGATACACAGTGCTTCTCAGGACAGTATGCAGTATAGCAAAATGAGAGTTGATATCTACAATGATACAAAATATTGAAAACCTCACAATTGTTGATCCTAACTCACCTAGTGGACCATCATCAGGTAGATCAGACAGGTCAACACTGCGTACTGGTGGAGTGGGAGGAGTCTGACTAACTGAACCTGAGCATACAATAACAATAATACTACAGTGAAACCTGGCCAATCTAGTCACTCTTGGGCCAAGTTAAAATGGCCGGATTAGACAGGTGGCTGCAAGTAATACTTAACACCTAATGAAGAAATAACTCTATCAGAAACTGGCTCCGTGTTTGTTATAATACAAATCCCATTATAGGCACCTCAATTCATTGTCTATTCATTATTGCTAACAATTATGTATAAACTTACCTACAAAGTTAATTTTCGACATTGCTTTTAAGAGAGCTTGTTTAGTACAACCTTCTTCCGGCCCACGCAGCCATAATGCCAGCATCTCTCTCATGCACTCTTCAACCTCTTTGTAATCTTTTTCAATTACCATCAGACTATAGTAATCCAGTCCGAGATTTATTCCTAGGTTGAACCATTGAGACGACTGTATAGTGCTTCTCAGGACTTTAAGCAGTAGAAGAAGATGAGGATGAACGTCTACAATGATACAAAATATTGAAAACCTCACAATTGTTGATCTAACTCACCTAGTGGACCATCATCAGGTATATCAGACATGTCCACACTGGGTACTGGAGAATCAGAATGAGTGGGAGGAGTTTGACTACTGCATAACTATTCATTACCAGAAAAGGAGGACATGACGCGGAATTCAGTTCACGCGTGTTTTACGAATAATTGCACTGCGTATCACGATAAAGCACTGACGAGCGCGGGATTTCCATAGTAACAAGAAATGGCGGCGAGCACGAGGACTACAGCTAGCCAGAACTACTCTTCTCCTGAGGCAGTTGACGGATTATAAGGCGGTCTGAGCAGCTAATCTATACCCAGGACCACCGTCAGCTCCGTCGCCTATACATCAGAGCTTGGTTTCGGTACTGTAGCGGGTGGTATGACCGTATGAAACCGAGCGACTGTTCCAAACAAGAATATGGAAGGTTAGCACGGTAGTACACACTATAGCACCCACGAAATTTAGCCTACGGTACAGGTATGGGCTTCAGATACTCATGTATAGCTGCAGCAATGCTGCTAGTAGTGATGTGTGATAATTATAAAGTCTATGGTGTCTTTTGGCAGAGCAATTGTTGTTGCATCTCGTCCCGGGAGGGCTATTGTAAAGAGGAGTCCTGCTGGATAGTGGATAGAGAGTCCTGCTGGATAGAGACATCACTCATTCTGCTAAACAGTATGTTTAATAAGATTCTCATAAACAGTGTGTGCTGTGACTGGTGTTTTCCCCCTCACAGATCTGTCGCCTGTTTGTATTGTCTTATCTTATTGTACTGTTTTAAACTGCTCAATCATACTTGACTATCACTGCGTAGATAGAACAATACTAGCATGTATTCAAGTCTTTTCAAGAACAAAAGTTTAGAGAGTTCAATCATAGTCGTCTCTGGATGCATTTCTTGAACTTAAAGCCTTGCCGAGAGAAAAAGGTAAAATCAACATTGCTACTGGATGATCAAGAGGTCATTTACTTTGCTACTTGTGTGAGGGCTTACACTTGGTTTGAGACTGTTGCGAGAAACAAAGAAAGAGAGGTGTGGTCAACAATGTATGCAGCCAGCTATTGAGTCAGCAGCTTAGTGCTCTGTCTGAAGCACAAGCCAACACTATTCCTTTATACACACCAAGACTAGTAAACTTGCCCTTTATACAGTATGCTCTCTGTAAGCTCCAATCGCTCGCAAAAGACGTGTCAATGCTATAGCTATCATTCGGTGGTACAGACGGTATGCCAGAAGCTCCAGGTAGCTGGTATAGCTTTAAAATGATGCCGTCTACATTGGTTCACAGTCGGGCACAAGAAGACGTTGCTCTCCATCGCTCCAGTGTCCTGCTGAAATAGCACGATGTTGACAGAGACGCCAGCGGGACGATCTCGGTCGGCATGACTCGGCGGCGACACTGATCCGCGGTGACTTCTAGAATCCATCTCTTCGTCAACAAAGGGCTTATGAGAACCTAGAGAGACACCATAGACAGTGTTAGCCATTGCGTAAATTTGAATTTGAACTTACAAAAGCAGCTGTTGATACTGTTTGTACAACGAGGAAGAACTTGAAGATCAACCAACTTCACCCCCAAAAGGGAACGTGTTCCCATGTCCCAGTATAAATTTCGACCATACCATTCGATACCTAAAAGGGCACTCTATCAAACCTGGGGCAGGCAAATAGAAAAAGTTTAAAGCTTTTCAAGCGACAGTCGTTCAAAATTTGAAAAAACCATGTTTTTAGACCTCGCCAATACAATTGCAATTGAGCGACGGTCGCGACTTTCAACCCCGTTTTGGAACGCTTTCACGCTGCCTTTCTGCAACACTTTTTATACCAATCAGTAGCCAATGAGCTGAAGTTTGCTCTCTGGGGTGGGCAAATATAAATTTGTGTTCATGTCAGCCAGGATGACTGCTAGAAGTTCATCTCCCAATAGAACTAATACATTAACTAAGGGAAATATACGGACACAAGTTAATTTAGTATACGGAAATTGTAACAGGATGTCGTTATTAGCTGGTAATGTAATTATTTTTGACAGCCATTTTGTACAGGAATTAACTTTCGAATGGGTTGGGGCTTTCAAAATGAAAAATGAAATCTTATTAAAAACGTTTTGTTGAAAATTTGTGTGCAAGATTTGACATGTAAACGAGTGGTGCCATTGCCGTAAGAGACAGGGTTCTATCCACTGGGGGGTGGAGGGAAAGATTCTCCCCCAAACTCTCCAACTTCCCCCAAAAATTTGCCATAAAGTGTCTCAAAATGGCCATTTTAAAGGTCTAAATTTCAAAATATTTCTGGGGGGACATGCCCCCAGACCCCCCTAGCAGACTGTAGCTACGCTACAGTCCCATCTCACACCTCTCACTAATGCCTTCCCCCCAAAATAAAAATCCTAGATAGAACCCTGAGAGACCATCATTTAGCTATCAGTGCGAACCCAGATTACAGAGAAACTTACTTGTCATGGTCGCCTGTCGAGGTTGTGGCGACTTAAGTGCCATTATTAACCCTCGGTGCATGTGCGAGGGTTACGGTAACCCTCGGCGCATGCGCGAGGGTTACGGTACTTGGTTTGTCATTAACCTCGGCGCATGCGCGAGGGTTACGGTACTTGGTTTGTCATTACGCATGCGCGAGGGTTACGGTACTTGCTCTGTCGTTCATTCATTCATTCTGTCCATCGAGCTACAGAAACCATCGCTCACTTTTCAAACTCGGTAAAGGTATGAACAGGCTTAGCACGACAATGGCTCGCAATGTGACTCGTGGATTTTGCTAAAGTGCTTTCGTTGTCGAGTTATGCATAGCTGGCTCACCTTTGCGGCCATCTTGGACCTCTCTGAGAACACAAGCGCCTACAGTTGACTATCTAGATGTTTGTAGACTCCAACTCAACTGCAGGACTGGTCTAAAGTTGCGTAGACATCTCGAGAAAAGCCTATAAGCTTACACTCAGCTCACGTGACGTGTTCATGGTCACGCCCACTTGGCACACCTTGACCTTGAGGTCAGCACTTTGTTGTCTTCTGGTTAGCAGTGTAGTTTCAACTTTCAACAGCAAACAGACTGGCTTTAATAGCTGCAAAGCTCCTTCTGCAAACCATAACTAAAGAGCTAAGTCTACAATGTGCAAAACGCCGAGGGTTCTGTGAAATCTGTTCATTCATTCGTTCACTCATTCGTTCGTTCTGTCCATCGAGCTGCAGAGACTATCGCTCACTTCTGAAACTCGGTGAAGGTATGAACAGGCTTAGCACGACAATGGCTTGCAATTTGACTCGTGGATTTTGCTAAAGTGCTTTCATTCTCGAGTTATGTATGGCTAACTCTACAATATTTGCAACGGTGCTCAAACGCCGAGGGTTCGTGAAATCCGTTCATTAACCCTCGGCGCATGCGCGAGGGTTACGGTACTTGCTCTGTCGTTCGTTCGTTCACTCATTCATTCGTTCTGTCCATCGAGCTGCAGAGACCATCGCTCACTTCTCAAACTCGGTAAAGGTATGAACAGGCTTAGCTCGACAATGGCTTGCAATGTGACTCGTGGATTTTGTTAAAGTGCTTTCGTTCTCGAGTTATGTATGGCTGGCTCACCTTGACAGCCATCTTGGACCTCTCTGACGGTAAAAGCGGCTACAGTTGACTACCTAGGTACTTGTAGATTCCATCTAAACTTCAGAGGAAAGCTCTGGGGGTGGTAGACATCTCAAGAAAAAGCCTATCAAAGCCAAGAGCAATGGCTACCTACTCAGTGTTCACGGTCACGCCCACTTGTCACACCTTGTCATTGTGGTCAGCACTTTGCTGTCTTCTGGTTAGCAGAACAGTTTCAATAGCAAGCAGGCTGGCTTTAGCTACAAAGTTCCTTCTGCAAACCATAACTAAGGAGCTAGCTCTACAATGTGCAACACGCCGAGGGTTTCGTGAAATCTTTCATTCGTTCGTTCATTCTGTCCAGTGAGCTGCAGAGACCATCGCTCACGTCTGAAACTCGGTCAAGGTATGAACAGGCTTAGCATGACAATGGCTTGCAATGTGACTCGTGGATTTTGTTCATGTGCTTTCATTCTCGAGTTATGGCTGGCTCACCTTGACGGCCGTCTTTGACCTCTCTGACAACAAAAACGCCCATAGTTGACTACTTAGGTACTTGTAGATTCCATCTAAACAGCAGTACAGCTCTGGGGGTGCGTAGACATGTCAAGAAAAAGCCTATCAAAGCCAAGAGCAATGGCTACCCTACTAAGTGTTCACCGGCGGTCACGCCCACTTGACATGTCACGGAATTTTTGGTCCGCGGAAATTTTGGTCCGGCGGACCAAAATTACCGGTAAAAATGGTCCGCCCGGACTAATTTTTCCTGGAAAAATCGGTCCGACTCTGAAATATTTGGTCCGGGTGCAGACCAAAATTACCGGTAAAAATTGTCAGCCCGGACCAATTTTTCCAGTGCTACCATCAGCAACTGCTGTTGCTAACTTTGGCTGACAGAGTTTCGACCAATCAGAAGATGTTGTCGTCGGTAATAGTAGCTACAGAGTAACGCTCATTGGCAGCACATTCTATCTTCGCACGCGCACTCGGTCGCTCGCGTGGTAAGACGTCGATTCACCATGGAGCAAGCGATGACAGGGACTGTCAGGAAATCAAATGGAAGTGACGACTAGGAGGATGAACATCTTGTTGAACTCGCCTTTCAGTCACCAATCAGGGGTATCCCGAGGGATACAGCGATGGTAGAAAGAGGACAATAAGACGGAAGGCAAATAAGTGTGAGGTTGTAGGAGGAGAACTTTTTTACAAGCATAAGATTGAAGTTTCAGCAGTCTGACATGAGGCATCATCTTCGACAGTGTTTGGTCAATCGACTTCCTCACGACAAGAAAGGAAGACTGAGAGAGGCCGGGGGTTGTTATACAGAAAAGTTACCGAGTTCCAGTTAATAGTTGCATCATGTGTCCAGAATGCCAGATCACTTCAGCGGGAAAAAAATAATAAAGTGCAGCCATCGTAAACAATGGTATCATCTTGATTTGTGCGTGTTTGCTTCAACTAAGAAGCGGTGCATCTTACTGTTCACTTTGTAGTTAGTTTATTTTAGTTGAATTTATACTGTTGTGGTGAAATGAGTTTGAATTTCTTTTTGCTGACAGACTGTACTAAAATGAATTCGTCTTCGGATACTTACATACAACATAGGCTTGATGCACAGACAGCCTGATGAAACGTGAAAGTCTGAAAGAATAATGTTATCATGAATTTTGTCTTTCCGATCTATAATAGTGAACCAAGGGACATCGTAATTGCCTGAAAGCGCTTGCCTCCGATCTAGCTATGGACATCATTCATCGTAGAATTGTCTGAGAGCGCTTACAACGCGCATTACAGCAGAATGTCTTGATCGCCATGGTCGGACCATTTTTTCCGTAGGAGGACCAATTTTACCGGTAATTTTGGTCCGCCGGACCAAAATTTCCACGGTAAAATTGGTCCACCCAGACCAAAAATCCAGGGACAGACACACCTTGTCCTCGCGGTCAGCACTTTGCTGTCTTCTGGTTAGCAGTAGCAAGCAGGTTGGCTTTAGCTGCAAAGCTCCTTCTGCAAACCATAACCAAGGAGCTAACTCTACAATGTGCAACACGCCGAGGGTTTTGTGAAATCTGTTCATTAACCCTCGGCGCATGCGCGAGGGTTACGGTACTTAGTTTGTCGTTCATTCTGTCCATCGAGCTGCAGAGACCATCGCTCACTTCTGAAACTCGGTAAAGGTATGAACAGGCTTAGCTCGACAATGGCTTGCAATGTGACTCGTGGATTTTGCTAAAGTGCTTTCGTTCTCGAGTTATGTATGGCTGGCTCACCTTGACGGCCATCTTGGACCTCTCTGACGACAAAAGCGCCCATAGTTGACTACCTAGGTACTTGTATATTCCATCTAAACTTCAGGACAGCTCTGGGGTGCGTAGAAATCTCAAGAAAAACGCCTATAAAAGCCAAGAGCAATGGCTACCTACTCAGTGTTCACGGTCACGCCCACTTGACACACCTTGTCCTTGTGGTCAGCACTTTGCTGTCTTCTGGTTACCTGTGCAGTTTCAATAGCAAGCAGGTTGGCTTTAGCTGCAAAGCTCCTTCTGCAAACCATAACTAAGGAGCTTTCTCTACAATGTGCAACACGCCGAGGGTTTCGTGAAATCTGTTCATTCGTTCGTTCATTCTGTCCATCGAGCTACAGAGACCATCGCTCACTTCTGAAACTCGGTAAGTGTATGAACAGGCTTAGCACGACAATGGCTTGCAATCTGACTCGTGGATTTTGCTAAAGTGCTTTCGTTCTCGAGTTATGGCTGGCTCACCTTGACGCCCGTCTTTGACCTCTCTGACGACAAAAGCGCCCATAGTTGGCTACCTAGGTACTTGTAGATTCCATCTAAACCTTAGGACAGCTCTGGGGGTGCGTAGACATCTCAAGAAAAAGCCTATCAAAGCCAAGAGCAATGGCTACCAAGCTACTTGTGTTCACGGTCACGCCCACTTGACACACCTTGTCTCGGTTGTGGTCAGCACTTTGCTGTCTTCTGGTTACCCGTGCAGTTTCAATAGCAAGCAGGTTGGCTTTAGCTGCAAAGCTCCTTCTGCAAACCATAACTAAGGAGCTAACTCTACAATGTGCAACACGCCGAGGGTTTCGTGAAATCTGTTCATTAACCCTCGGCGCATGCGCGAGGGTTACAGTACTTGCTCTGTCGTTCATTCATTCATTCTGTCCATCGAGCTGCAGAGACCATCGCTCACTTCTGAAACTCGGTAAAGGTATTAACAGGCTTAGCACGACAATGGCTCGCAATGTGACTCGTGGATTTTGCTGAAGTGCTTTCGTTCTCGAGTTATGGTTGGCTCACCTTGACGGCCGTCTTTGACCTCTCTGACGACAAAAGCGCCCTTAGTTGACTACCTAGATACTTGTAGAGTCCATCTAAACTGCAGAACAGCTCTGGGGGTGCGTAGACATCTAAGAAAAGCAATGGCTAGTTGTTCACGGTCACGCCCACTTGACACACCTTGTCCTTGTGGTCAGCACTTTGCTGTCTTCTGGCTAGCTGTGCAGTTTCAATATAATAGCTACAGCCTATAAGCTAAGCAGGTTGGCTTTAGCTGCAAAGCTCCTTCTACAAACCATAACTAAGGAACTAACTTTACAATGTGCAACACGCCGAGGGTTTTGTGAAATCTTTCATTTGTTCGTTCATTCTGTCTGTCCAATGAGCTGCAGAGACCATCGCTCACTTCTGAAACTCGGTAAAGGTATGAACAGGCTTAGCATGACAATGGCTTGCAATGTGACCCGTGGATTTTGCTAAAGTGCTTTCGTTCTCGAGTTAAGGCTGGCTCACCTTGACGGCCGTCTTTGACGACAAAAGCGCCCATAGTTGACTACCTAGGTACTTGTAGATTCCATCTAAACTTCAGGACAGCTCTGGGGGTGGTAGACATGTCAAGAAAAAGCCTATCAAAGCCAAGAGCAATGGCTACCTACGTACTCAGTGTTCACAGTCACGCCCACTTGATACACTTTGTCTCGGTTGTGGTCAGCACTTTGCTGTCTTCTGGTTAGCAGTGCAGTTTCAATAGCAAGTAGGCTGGCTTTAGCTGCAAAGCTCCTTCTGCAAAACCATAACTAAGGAGCTAACTCTACAATGTGCAACACGCCGAGGGTTTCGTGAAATCTGTTCATTCGTTCGTTCGTTCTGTCCATCGAGCTGCAGAGACCATCGCTCACTTCTGAAACTCGGTAAAGGTATGAACAGGCTTAGCACGACGATGGCTTGCAATGTGACTCGTGGATTTTGCTAAAGTGCTTTCGTTCTTGAGTTATGGCTTGCTTGACGGCCATCTTAGACTTCTCTGACGACAAAAAAACTCCCATAGTTGACTACCTAGGTGCTTGTAGATTTCATCTAAACTGCAGGACAGCTCTGGGGGTGCGTAGACATCTCAAGAAAAAGCCTATCGAAGCCAGAGCAATGGCTACCTACTCGAGTGTTCACGGTCACGCCCACTTGACACACCTAGCCGTGGTCAGCACTTTGCTGTGCAGTGCAGTTTCAACAGTACTACAGCCTATAAGCTAAACAGGTTGGGACTAGCTGCAACTCCTGCTGCAATCTCCCAACTAGGGAGCTTAGTGCTAACTCTACAATATTTGCAATGGTGCTCAAACGCCAAGGGTTCGTGAAATTCGTTCATTGGTTTGACAGTTGAACTGAGTGAGTGAATGAATGACAAACCGATTTGTACACGTGAGGTCAACTTTCGCTAGTTCAACTGTCACGAGATCTACTCTTACGAGATCAACTCTCTCCAGATCAACTCTTCACCAGATCAACTCGTACGGAATCAACTCTCACTGAATCAATGATCACAGGATCAACTGTCGCGAATCAGAGGAGGTTGGAAGTATTAGTATGCGCACGTGATTTTTTAGTTGTTAGTATGCGCACGTGATTTTCGAATGCATAGCTAACGTTCCATCGTGAGGCGTGGCTCAATGGCGCTATAGCATACAGCACTCGAATTCATACGTGTATTCTTTCTGAAATTGTATTGCGTAGAGCTTGATTACTGGTCTTACTTAAAGATATGATCTTAGAATACTGGTTTAACTATTTTTATAGTGCACTGCACCAGTTTCTGTGCTCTGTATGTCGTGAAACATAGGAAGAAGTAGCACAGCTCCAGTAGACAGCACACTTGTGTTGGATTCAGGAATCTTTCTGGTGTGAAACAGGCTTACATATTAGCAACTTTCTTAGTTCTAGCTCTGACCAGGTCTCGTCAGCTGTATATTGTGTTTTGCAGGTAACAATGGAACTGTCTCTTCGCTCGACGTTTTTAACGCTAAGAATTTGCTTCAGGACGTCTGTAGCAGACTTGTCAATAAGCTGATTGCTTGCACGAACAATGACTGTAGTGTTTTCCACTGTTGAGAATCTTCACTACTTTCTCACCCATAGCACCTCAGGGACCCATGGGTTGGATCGGGCAGATCGCATATTCGTAATCTTCTTTGCAAGAGCTATCGATTGATACTAAATTCAATAAATTTAGTCCAGAGAAGAGTGCAAAACGTAGATACTAGGATTTCCCATACACTTTGTATTGGAGCGCCATTGACAAACCGCAAGTCACATGACTGAATATTAATGCTTCCAACCTCCTCTGGTCGCGAATCCTAAACCCAAGACCTTACATAGGGTCCGCAATGCAAAAATAAAAAGTCAGAGAATCTAGCTTTTACTGGGTTGGATTAATTTTACTGGGTTGGATTAATCGGCAACTTTCGTGACCTTTGACCTTGGGGTTAAATAATGGTGCATTCTCGACTCTTCGCGACAGTTAGCAGTTAGCGCTCTGTTTGCGCGTGCTTAGTACCGTCTCGGCAGTTCTTGCAACAGCTCAGATTGGCAGGCTTATCTCCCCAAATAAGCGTTTCAGGACTAGCAATGACTCGCGATTCCAACATATTTGGGCTTTACTTTTTGTGACATTGAACAGACAGATCCCTACCAGTATTTTCAGATAGTAATAAGCCTAAGCACTGCATAAAAGAAATTTCAGCCGAAATGCTTACTGTTTGCCATCTGGCTGAAAAGGCTCAAAATATTAACCGTAATACAGAGAACTATGCCCATAAACGCGGCATCACCAGCACAAAACTAGCATCAAAGTAAAGATCTCCAACCGTAGCATCCGTTGCAAGTTCAATCAGCAGCCACACGCAACTTTTGAGCCCAGATCTTCGAGAAGAAAACAGTGCTTTCTGATGGGCGTGGTTCTAGTTTGAGGTATTGGCCACGCCCCTTGAGAGAGCCCTATTTTTCTTCGCGAAAAAATCCCTACCTTACAACACTTCGCCTAACTGCGAAAAGCCAGGAGGGTCTTCCTAACTAACTAAGGATCGTCGGGAGGGTCTTCCTAAGTAAGGATCGTCGGGATGGTCTTCCTAACTAACTAACTAACTAACTAACTAACTAACTAACTAACTAACTAACTAACTAAAAATTTTTATACGTTAATAAAAATTAAAGAAATAGGGACATACTAATAGTAGTCTTCGCGAGAGTTGATTGTGTGCTAGTTGACCTCGTTAGAGTTGACTTTGTACGAGTTGATCTCGTGAAGTTGATGTGGTGAATAATTGACCTCTTGAGAGTTGAACCAGTAACAGTTGAATTCGCGAAGTTGACCTCACGACAAGTTGACCTCGCGTGCTACCCCCGGCTCACCTTAGACCTCTCTGACGACAAAAGCGCCCATAGTTGACTACCTAGGCACTTGTAGATTCCATCTAAACCACAGGACAGCTCGGGGGTGCGTAGACATCTTGAGAAAAAGCCTATCAAAGCCAAGCTGGCTACATACTCAGTGTTCACGGTCACGCCCACTTGTCACACCTTGTCCTTGTGGTCAGCACTTTGCTGTCTTCTGGTTAGCAGTGCAGTTTTAATACAACAAGCAGGTTGGCTTTAGCTGTAAAGCTCCTACTGAAAACCATAACTAAGGAGCTAACTCTACAATGTGCAACACGCCGAGTGTTTTGTGAAATCTGTTCATGTTAACTATTTCATTGATGGCTGGTTGTCTCGCTTCTAATTTCTTGACTTGATCACAACACACTGTCCACTCAGGCAAGCACAAGAAAAAACTCGATAATTTATCTTAGCTCATTTAAAATAGTACTATATCTCGTATTATGAATATTAAATTTAGACGAAAATACAGTAAATGAATCAACTATCACAATAAATATTGTGTACTGCATCTAAAATACGTTTAAGCCCTAATGACGCCTTTGGGTTTCATAATTGACCCCACCAACTCTAGACATCATAAATAGTGTGAAAAGTGCTTTAGAAAGGTCAAATCAAGTTTAATTGCAAAGATGACTTTACCTGGAAAACCCACTGTTTTTCGGCGCGCCCTCCCCACTAAAACGAACAGCACGGGGGGAATTTTAAAGGGAGTATCCGTCTGTTAACCCGGGGTTTGAAGGGGCAGAGCCACTCAGTGCTTTCAGCATTTTTAGGGCTTCAGGATCCCCGGAAATGCATACTTTGGCATAGATTTTGGTCTAAACTATGCTGTTTGCTCACCTGGACACCACCAGGTTTTGTATCAGTCACCAGGGCTAAATGAAGACCAAAATTGGCTGAAAAATGACGAGGACGCAACACTTAAGTGGCTTCAGTTCTGAAGTGGGAGTGGCCAACTCGGAGTTTAGTACATGGTCGTAAACTTTGACATGCCAGGAGAAAACAGTGTTAGTTTGGAACAGCTAGCGTACTACATGTTGTAGAAAATCGCAAGACAAATTGTCAGTTTAGACCAAGTCAAATTTTCGTCAAAATAATTCAGTAACTAAAGGGTTAAGCTACTTGACTGTCATAAATTATAGTCTTGCTGCTGAATAAGATATATTTTATCTCGGATACTGCTACAATTCTGATTCTGAATGAATTCACTTAGCACATGGCGAAACTCAAAAATAGTTTGCACATAATAATTAGAGTAGTCATAATCACAATGGACACTTTGCTAGACTTGCATATACAAGCATGCAAGTCTAGCAAAGTGTCTACAGGATTTAGAGCACAAATTTATAGATGTCATCATGCTCAAAACGTCAATATATTGATTTCTGCGGTGAAATAAATCCCATAGGCACCTCAATTTTATTGTTTATTCTGTAATACTATAAACTATGACGTGCTTACCTTCAAGCCTATTAGCCATTTTGCAGTCAATGTTCAATAATGCTTTTACGAGAGCTAGTTTAGTACAATCTCCTCCGTGACCCTCAAGCCATTCTTCTAGTATCTTGAACATGCACTCATTAACATTTTCGCAATCTTTTTCAATTGCCTTCAGTCTATAGTAAGGCAGTCCGAGATGTATTCCTAGGTTGAGCCATTGAGACGACTGTATGCTTATCAGGGCTACACACAGTACACGAAGATGAGAGTTGATATCTACAATGATACAAAAAATGCACCATTGGTGCATGGGTTATGCCTCAGTGGATGTTAAAATTTGAGCATGTACAGCAATTCATAATAATAATCATCAATATTATCATCTATGATATTATTACTATCATTAATTAAGGTGACGGGTAACAGTTGTGCCCACGCAAAACTAGTATGTAATATGTAGTTTAATCAATTAAACGAAGTTAAGGTGGCTGGTACAGGAATTACATTAAAAATTTATTCATAAGAAAATACAGGAATTTGCGGCAAATAATAATATACAAAATTTTGCTGGTTAATTAATAATTAGAATAGTTAGATAACATTGTGGTTTCAACTTTTGGTAGTCTCCATAAAAGTACGCGGATTATTATACACACTTTTATTATGACGCCAGATGTTCGCAATTTTTTGTTAATTCCAGATCTGATAGCTTCAAGATGTGCAGCCTGGTGTTCTTCGTGGGACTATGCATGCATTTAACTCTTTAATTGCTGAATTATTTTGTCCAAATTTTGACCTGCTCTAAACTGGTAGTTAACCCTCGGCGCATGCGCGAGGGTTACGGTACTTGGTTTGTCATTCATTCATTCGTTCATTCATTCGTTCTGTCCATCGAGCTGCAGAGACCATCGCTCACTTCTGAAACTCGGTAAAGGTATGAACAGACTTAGCACGACAATGGCTTGCAATCTGACTCGTGGATTTTGCTGAAGTGCTTTCGTTCTCGAGTTATGTATGGCTGGCTCACCTTAACGGCCGTCTTTGACCTCTCTGACGACAAAAGCGCCCATAGTTGACTATCTAGGTACTTGTAGATTCCATCTAAACAGCAGGACAGCTCTGGGGGTGCGTAGACATCTCAAGAAATAGCCTATCAAAGCCAAGAGCAATGGCTACCTACTCGTGTTCACGGTCACGCCCACTTGACACACCTTGTCCTTAATGTGGTCAGCACTTTGCTGTCTTCTGTTTACCAGTACAGTTTCAATAGCAAGCAGGTTGGCTTTAGCTGCAAAGCTCCTTCTGAAAGCCATAACTATAGGAGCTAACTCTACAATGTGCAACACGCCAAGGGTTTGTGAAATCTTTTTTACAGCAGTAGTTTCAATATAGCTACAGCATATAAGCTAAGCAGGTTGGCACTAGCTGCAAACTCCTGCTGCAATCCCCAACTAGGCAGCTTAGTGCTAACTCTACAATATTTGCAAAACGCCGAGGGTTCGTGAAATTCGTTCATTTGTCTTGCAATTTTCTTCACCATCCCGTACGCTAGCTGTTCCAAACTAGCACCCTCTTCTCCTGGCATATAAAATTTTACGACCATGTGCTCATAGATATTATATTGCCTACGGATTGGGATTGGACACTGGGCATTTCCGTGTACACTCCGCGTTGGACCGGAAGTGAATTTTGCCCTTGGATACAGCATGGTTCTGCATGGTTACAGTATTACTTAATACAAAAACTGCCCGAATCAAAGGCGTTTTGCGACGAGATAACGCTTTGTCTGCATACAGATTATAGCCTAAACCATATTCGAATCATCGAACAGTAGCTCCGAGGTATTGAATTTATTCGGATATTTGTCATGTTGCATCCAGAAGTACACAAAAAAGGTCACTAACAAGTACGAATTCTGCACTGCAGTATCGCCCTAAGCGCTGAAAAACATGCCTACACCACAGTGATCTACGTGAATAACAATTATAAAGCAACAGCGCACACTAAAAACAGTTAGTATTTGCAGTAGAGGTACACAAAGTTCACGACTTTCTGCTCGCTAAATGTATTGCAGCATTTGGGTCAAGCGCAGCGCGGAGTGCACGCACCAAAAATGTATTGTTACTATGCGCTCACGTGAGCTAGTGTCCAATCCCAGTCCGTAGGCAATATAATATCTATGATGTGCTAAACTCCAAGTTGGCCACTCCCACTTCGGAACTGAAGCCAATTAAGTGTTGCGGCCTCGTCATTTTTCAGCTGATTTTGGTCTTCGTCTAGCCATGGTGAATGATACAAAAACCTGGTAGTGTCCAGGTGAGCAAACAGGACAGTTTAAACCATAGTCAATGCAAAGTGTGCATTTCTGGGCATCCTGAAGCCACAAAAATGCAAAAAATCGCTGTGCCGCTTGGCGCCTTTTGGTTCCGCTCTACGGGATACAAACCTTCGGTCACAGTAATGTTTTAGTTGAATAAGCGCGAGAAACAATTTTTTTTGTGGAAAATTCCCATTCTACACTTTTTGGCTTAATTTGAGATTTCTGAGGCACTCTACACACTATTTATGATGTCCAATGTGGGTGGTACTAATTATGACGCCTACAGGCATCATTAGGGGTTAAAGGGTTAAATCATGATAACTTTTGCTCGTGTTATGCTTGCCAGAGTGGTGCGTGGGCGTACACGATCGCTCGGTTGGCGGCCTTAGAAGCTGAGGATCGGCTAATCCATGCATAGTCCCATGACCATGTAACAAAGCTCTGTATCGAATAATAGCTAGATAGAATGTTGTCTGTAGACTGAGCCGTCACAAACCACCCCATTTTTTAGCGATGAGCTACAAGCGTTGATTCTTATTCGTAGCGCTGCATATTTTACATACAGTAAGTATACAATAGTACAAATGCGTAGCGTAAGTTTCTTCTTCTGACCTGTACAGAAAGTAAAGAAATACGGTTAGCAAAAAGTCATTCGCTAATGATATTCATGCGCACCCGCCACCTTAATGGAACGTGTGATAGAGCCAAGGGGTAGTTGCTCGTATTCGACGTAGAACGGATAACTCAGTGAAATGGAGCAAAATTGGTAACTGATTTTACACAAGTAAAGTAAAAAAGTTTTAATTAAAAAAACTAAAAAGTGTAGGGATGACGCTTGCAAAAGTAAAGGAACAAGATGGGATGATGCTTGCAAAAGTAAAGGAACAAGATGGGATGATGCTTGCAAAAGTAAAGGAACAAGATGGGATGATGCTTGCAAAAGTAAAGGAACAAGATGGGATGATGCTTGCAAAAGTAAAGGAACAAGATGGGAAGATGCTTGCAAAAGTGGAGTATGTAAAAGTCCCAAGTATCCCTACATCAGCGGCTTGCTGCGATGGCATGCAACTGACAAATGCAGAATCCTCTTCCTATACCTTTTACAACCGTCAATTACTTAACAAGTAAAGTAAAAAAGTTTTAATAAAAAAAACTAAAAAGTGTAGGGATGACTCTTGCAAAAGTAAAGGAACAAGATGGAATAATGCTTGCAAATGTAAAAGTCCCAAGTATCCCTACATCAGCGGCTTGCTGCGATGACGTTCAACTGACAAAATTGATGCGGAATCCTCTTCCTACACCTTTTACAACCGTCAATTACTTCATCGGACTGCGTCCTCCAAATACAGCTACCTGCAGCTTATTTACAACTGTCAACTACTTCATCGGACTGCGTCCTCCAAACACAGATACCTCTAGTTATTTACAACTGTCAACTACTACATCGGACTGCGTCCTCCTAAAATAGATACCTCTATATTTATTTACAACAGTCAATTACTTCATCGGACTGCGTCCTCCTTCAAGCCGCTGATGTAGGGATACTTGGGGCTTTTACATTTGCAAGCATTATTCCATCTTGTTCCTTTACTTTTGCAAGCATCATCCCATCTTGTTCCTTTACTATTGCAAGCATTATCCCATCTTGTTCCTTTACTTTTGCAAGACTCATCCCTACACTTTTTAGTTATTTTTATTAAAACTTTTTTACTTTACTTGTTCCAGTTACTTTTTTGATCACTATCAGTTTAAAATTATCAGCTGTATTCTATGCTACCTGTTATTTCATTTTTACAACTCTGTGAGCAGCAGTTACTAGCTAGTAGATGAGAAGGTGCATAGCCTCTATAGTCAGAGAGTCAAGGAACATGGAATGTTATTATCGGCAATCACGAAAAGGTTAGAGAGGTTGAGTTGACAACATGACATTTCCTAGCACTGTAATGGATGAAAAAGAGACTAACGCTGACAACTCAGTGGAACACTATGGTGATCATGGCTGGAAGACTAGTCCGCCTGGATAGAGGATTCGAGTAGACACGCCTAGTAGAGCCTTGTTGATGTCGATATCACGATCACAGAGGCTTATAGCCATTTACAATGACCAACGTCCAATTGTCAATAGCACAGGGGTCCTATAGGTACAGCTCACGCCACGTAGTGTAAGAAACCTAGTCGATCGGGTAGCATCACCGTCGTCCGCTTCGCGCCGACGAAGAAGAAGAAGAAGAAGATGAACAATTCGCGTGGGCGGCAATTTTGTTTTACTACTTTAGAAACGTCTGCCAGCTTCGCCAAAGGTATTTCCATGCTCAGAACAACCGTCTGATCAATCCTAGATGTCTAGAATCTCGATAAACGCTAAAACAGCGAAGATCTGCAACTTGCTCCCTGAGAGTCGCCATCTTGATTTTCGTCGTCAAGCAAGCAATCCTGGCAACTTTCATAGACTTCCTACAAGCACTTACACTTCAGATTCCCTCAGAGATAGTTAAAATGCAGTAGAAATGTATAACAGAAGAGATATGCGCGAAAACTAATTTTCACACATGAGTAGCCGCCATCTTAATTCGAGGTCATCCCTACATATCATTGCCTATCGGCAATGATCATATTCATGACTTTAGCAAGTATCTTTATTTTCTAACCATGGGTATTTGTACAGACGGACTTGCCGAGTGCAGTTTGGTTGTCTATCGATAGTCTTCGACCATACCAAGTTTCAGCCGCGCAGTGTTAGCCGTAGCAGAAAGACGAGCTCGCCCGGTGGCGACCAAGAACGATCGCTCGGGGAGATTTTTCTTAAGTTGTGTGAAGCATACGAAGCTGAAACTTCTCCAGGAAGCTCTCCTGCCATCTGAGCAGAATCCGTTGCATGTATTTGCCGAGCGATGCGTGTTTGGGACAATTTTACTATAATTCTAATTATACAAAAAAAGAAATTTCAGAATCCCTCATGGTGCATGTTGTATCCACACGAATCGGGAGAAGGCGCTAACATAATGGTCCACCGAGCCGGATTCTAAAGTGAGTCACATCCATAGTTTTCTCTGTCTATAATCATGGCTGAGGAAGCTTTAAGAAGCCATCGTCGACATCGTAGCGTTGCCTGTCACACTATTACTAATGTATCAGCAAAGGTATCCGAGATTGGAAAGAACAAAGAACGTACGACTACAACTTTGGCATCTCTTATACGTGAACTAGAACAATTGAAAGAGGCCACGGCAGACTTCAAGACCAATCATCTGTCAATAGTAGATTTGGTAGATGACACTGAGCTCGTTACAGAACAAGCCGAGCTAGACAAGCACCATGAATGGACTGCTCGACTGACTTCACAAATTCATCAGCTTATTGCCGAATGTGAAGAATACACCGTGACCTTGTCTGCTGCAACGTCCTCCCAAACTTGTCTCGACCGACAGTTATCCAGGCGCCTGACACAGTGGCGTATCTAGGGGGGGATGCTCAGGGTGCTCCAGCACCCCCCTTGAACTAGACTTATTAATATTCATAAAGTAGCAGGCTACTGGCTAACCTAACCTCAGGCTCTAAGCTCTATAGCTTCATCGAAGAATCCATGATGATCGAGTGCCGTACAGTTCTAAATAACGCACACTGTACCAATTACACGCAAATTAAGCAAAAATTAATCGATCATGAATAATTAATTAGCAAAATTTTTCGGTCGCGCTTTGCGCGCCCATATTCAGCACCTCCTTCTGCCGAATCCTAGATACGCCACTGCCTGACATACCTGAAAAAGAAAATTGAAGAGCTTGCCACAGCTGTGGATGCTGCTCTAGCAACTCCTGATGTCGACACTTGTCTTTTGTCGCAATACGAGAGTCAATTGAATGACGAAAAAACTGAGATCAACTGCGTGTCAAGAGAAATACTAGCACTAGAAACCGAAGACCCCGCTCTAACAGGTCAAGAATCCGACCTCCAAAAACACACTTCGAGATCGCTCTGAAGATACGCCACACTCTGCAAGATCAGGCCAAGAGCTCCGGCTCTCCTGACGGTAGTGTCAAACTACCTCAATTAGATGTTCCAACGTTTGATGGCAACTTCGTTCATTGGCAATCATTCTGGGAACAATTCTCTATCTCTGTACACTCTCATAAACGTCTCACCGAAGCTGAGAAGCTAGCATATCTGAAATAAGCTCTGAAAGGTGGAAATGCTCGTCATGTTGTGGAAGGATTATCCAACTCGGGTGATGACTACAAGGAGGCGATCGACTGCTTGCGAAAGCGTTATGATCGTCCAAGGCTAATACATCAAGCACATGTTCGTGCCATACTCGAGGCTCCTGCGCTCAAAGAGGGGAATGGCAAAGAACTGAGACGGCTCCACGACATCATCAACCAACATCTTCGTGCCCTCAAAGCTATGGATTGCAAGCCGTCTGGGCAATTCATCACGTCCGCTCTTGAGTTGAAATTAGATGACAACACAATATTCGAATGGCAAAAGTACAGTCAAAGTTCCACTTCTGTCCCTCACTACTCTGATTTCCTAACCTTTCTCAATCTTCGAGTAGAAGCAACTGCAACTATCAAGAATCGGCCAAGTGCACCGAATAAGACTCCTTCCTTTCCAGTCAACGTCCAGACGCCACATCCTACTCCAAATCCTTCCCCAAGCAATGCCAAAGAAGCCTGTGTGGTGTGCAAATCCACGACGCATCAAATACACTCATGTCCTAAATTCAAGGGATTATCTCATGAGCAAATGATCGGATTGGTGAAGTCGAATGGACTGTGCATAAACTGTCTCAGAACAGGACACATTGGAAAGCATTGCAGCTCTGTACACAGGTGCCATGTATGCCAGAGACGTCATCACACGCTGTTGCATTCTGAGACAAAATCTTCTCAAACCCCCCAATCCAACTGATGGCTCCCCAGCTGTTCCGGCAGCCAGTTCTTTACCGACTGTTCTATCACACACCGCTCAATCTGCGCTCAAATCAAGTCAGATCTTGCTGATGACAGCCTGAGTTCTTGTAACTACCAACCATGGCACTACAATACAAGCTAGAGCTCTTCTTGATTCTGGGTCTTCAACCTCCTTTGTCTCAAAGCGTCTTGAGCATCTCTTGCAGATCCCTCACGTTCAACGTGCAGCTCAGATCACTGGCATTGGTGGAATTTCAGGTCAGAGCAATATGCAATCTATTGTGCAATTTCAGATCTCGTCCATATGGTCAATGAACAAGATGATCAATGTCGAAGCTATTGTCCTACCGAAGGTCACGTGTGATCTCCCTATCCATCCAATTCAAGTAGACCAATCATGGACTCACCTCAAGGGCATTCAGTTTGCAGATCCTGACTTCGCCACTCCCGGAAGCATTGACATTCTGCTTGGTGTAGACATATTCAGTTCCGTGTTACTACACGGCCGGCGGTCCGGAGCTACTGGTTCTCCTATTGCTATGGAAACCTCATTCGGATGGGTAATGGCTGGATCAATGCAAGGTGATTAAGCACGACTTTCCGAACCAACACACTATGTCGTAGTACATCATAGTGCAGTCGTCACAACTGATGAACTTCTTCTTAAGTTCTGGGAAATTGAAGAAATTCCTCCTGAAGACACACCCATGTCATGTGAAGAAAGGTTCGTCCTCAAACACTTCCACAAGAATCACAAGCGAGATGAGACAGGCAGATTCATAGCTCCATTACCCAAGGAGTCAGAAGTAACACGTCTCGGTGCATGAGTCAAGACCTCCAGCACTCAGACGATTTGTCTCTTTAGAACGCTCTCTCAAGGCTAAGGGACAACTCCAAAGCTTCAACAATGTCATGGAAGAGTACCTGACGTTAAATCATGCTGAGATAGTACCTGATCAAGACTTAAAGAAATCATGTGAAAAGGTGTTCTATCTGCCGATACAAGTCGTTGTCAAGGAATCAAGTAGCACAACAAAGGTGCGTGTGGTGTTCGATGCGTCTTCCAAATCCACATCTGGAACATCCCTTAATGATCAGCTGATGACAGGTCCTACTGTGCACTCATCTCTAGTTGACGTACTCCTGCGTTTTCGTCACCACAGAATAGCTTTGACAACTGACGTTAGCAAAATGTACCGAGCAATATTGCTACACCCAGACGATCGCGACCTACACCGTTTTGTGTGGAGAAGAGAATGCAGTCAACCACTTCAAGACTATAGAATGACTCGGCTAACATTTGGTGTTACATCCTCGTCATTTGCAGCAAACATGGCCGTAAAACAAAATGCAATAGAGCTGGCAACGAAGTTCCCGCTTGCATCTCAAGCCATCCATAAGTCGTTCTATGTAGATGATGGTCTTGTCGGAGCAGACTCGGTTGAAGAAGCCATCCAAATTCAACAACAACTCCATGATCTGTTTCGTGCCGGAGGATTCACACTCCATAAATGGAAGAGCAGCGATCAGAAAGCACTGGAATGTGTGCCAGTCAATTTGCTAGATCCGGTGCACGCCCAAGCTATACCAGATCCGGACAGGTTTGCCAAGGCACTCGGCGTAGAATGGAATGCGTCGGTGGACTGCTTTCGACTATCGGCTTCTGAATTCCCTTCTCTAGAAGTGCTTACCAAGAGTGCACTTGTCTCAGATGTGGCTAAAACATACAACATACTAGGCTGGTTTGCTCCTTCAATTATCTATGTGAAGATATTGCTACAACGCCTATGGGAAAGAGGAATAGCATGGGATGAACCAGTACCAGAAGACATCCGAGACTCGTGGGAGAAGTGGAAGAGAGAACTACCTGTCTTGACAAAGAAATTCATATCACGATGCTACTATCCGAAAGGTATTAAAATTGTCTCAACGCAGTTACATGGATTCAGCGATGCGTCAGAAGTAGCATACTCAGGTGTGATATACCTTCGCATGGTAGACACGACAGGAAGAACACACGTCTCGCTCGTACAATCCAAGACCAAGGTAGCACCTTTAAAACGCCTCACAATACCACGATTAGAACTGTCCGGAGCCAATCTAGTAGCCAAAATTCTCAATCATTCTCAAAAGGTACTCAACATAACACCTACTCAAGTATTCGCCTGGACTGATAGTATGGTAGTTCTCTGCTGGCTCAAAGGAAACCCTAGACGATTCAAAACGTTTGTTGGAAATCGTGTTTCAAATGTGATTGATCTTGTACCGTCTGAGCGATGGCGGCATGTTCGCAGTGGCGACAACCCAGCCGATCCAGCATCACGAGGACTATTACCATCCGAACTAATGGAATGCCAACTGTGGTGGAAGGGACCTGAGTGGCTCAGCAAGAGTGAAGCAGAGTGGCCTGAGATGCCGGCAATGACTCCAAACCCAGAACCATCAGAGGTAAGAGTGATCTCTCTCCCCGTGATTGTTTCCTCTCAGACAGCATTGCCAATTGTCGATGATTATTCAAGTTTCACTCAACTGAAACGTGTTACAGCGTGGATCAAGCGTTTTATACACAATTGCCGACAATCAAGAGATGATCGCACCAAAGGATACCTGACTGTCAAAGAGCTTGGAGCAGCAGAGAACTACTGGATTGCAGTAGCACAGTCATCTTCATTTCCAAAGAAAATTATGTTGGTGAGGAAGAACGTAGTAGTAAAAGGACGTTTGGCTCCTCTGTGTCCATTCATCGATGGTCAAGGCCTACTTTGTGTTTGAGGAAGAACCGATCACTCCAAGATCAATGCAATCAGTCGTCAGCTGGTAATCCTTCCCAAAGACCACACTGTGACCAAGTTACTAATACGATCTGAACACTTGAGACTGTTACATGCAGGTCCTACCCTAGTAATGGCCTCGTTGAGTCGTCGTTTTCACATTGTTGGTGCTTGCAGGGCAATCAGGCCAATAACGCGCAAATGTGTCATCTGCCATAGAGTATATGCAAGAACTCAACAACAACTACTCGGTCAGCTACCTGCAGATCGGCTCATCCCAGGACCTGTCTTCCAACACACTGGAGTAGACTACGCCGGTCCTTTACTGATCAAGCTAGGAGCAACGCGCCAACCTGTTCTGGTGAAAGCATATGTAAGTGTATTCGTGTCATTTTCAGTTAAGGCCATACACTTGGAAGTCGTATCAGACTTGACAACTGATGCATTTATCGCCGCTCTGAGACGATTCATCGCTCGAAGAGGGAAACCATCTGTCATCTGGAGCGACCATGGCACAAACTTCACTGGAGCTGACCGAGAATTGAAGTCACTGTTTGAATTTCTACGTCGGCAGCAGACAAGGTATCATTTCTCAATTCTGCACTGCACAAGACATAGAATGGAAGTTTATTCCAGAGAAAGCTCTGTGGGAGGCGGCAGTCAAAAGTATAAAACTTCACTTGAAGAAAATCGTTGGTGGAACTAAACTAAATTTCGAAGAGCTCACAACTGTCCTCTCACAGATCGAGGCATGCCTCAACTCTCGACCGCTAGCAATTGCTGACCCTGATGATGGTGTGGAGCCTCTTACCCCGGGACATTTCCTGATAGGACAGCCTCTCGAAGCCTTACCAGATTCGTCGTCAGCGTACCAGCCTATTTCAAGTTTGCGTCGCTGGCAACTTTGTCAAGCACTCGTACGTCAATTCTGGGAACGGTGGTCAACTGATTACTTAACTCAACTGTCTAAGTTCAGTAAGTGGAGACGTCCATCGAAGAATATTCAAGTAAATGATGTTGTATGCATCAGTGTTCTCGCTAGGATTTGATAACCAAGTGGTGCAAACCAAACAAAATTACATAGTGTCAATTCATTCAATGTGAATATCATTAACACCTACATGTGCTGTGGTTTGGAGGTCAAAACAGTTAGTATGAATCAACCATTATTGCTCTTGATCAGACAAAATAATAAATTACCAAAATCTGATAACCATCACTGGGATTGAAGTAAAAATTGTGAAGACCAAGTGGTGCAATGTATCAACCAAGTGGTGCAGCACCACCAGAAAAAAGCCTAGAGAGAACACTGGTATGCATAAAGGAGGACAACATGGTTCCTACACAGTGGCCACTTGCACGAGTAACTGCAGTTTACCCTGGTGCTGACGGGCGTGTCCGAGTTGCTGATGTGAAGACAGAGAAAGAGAACTACAAAAGACCTGTGACAAATTTAGTCCTGATATTGCCGATTTCAGATTGACATTTCAAGCCTGATACAGTGCTTCCAGTCTAGACATTCCAAAATTGCACATTTCACTAACATGAAATGTTTTTACTCATAAAAACTAAACGATAGGTTTTATAGCAGTCAAACTTGGTGAGAAGGCTGATACATCCTTCTAGAGTAAGTGTGCTTAGTCTAAACTGCAAGCCTTACTTGATCTCAAAGATACAAATGGCGAAGTGGCAGTTGTCGGAAACACCCAATTAGCTTTTATTTTTAGTCCATAAAATCTGTAAGAAGCTTAGTTAAGGAAAAATCTTCGGTGTGCAGGCGAACAACTAGTTCATCTACCAAATACTCTAGAGCCAATGCTTAACTATCACGCAAACTAAAGTTCGGTCCAAAACAAACTCAAAAATCAACAAAAAATCAAAGTCAGAAAGTTTTTAGACTCAAAAATCTGCAATTTTGCGAGTTAAGAAAAAGCGCTCCACAGGCAAGTAGCCTTATGCCTTAGCTAATCACAGCTCTTCGCTCGTGGCTGTAACTTACACCGTCGGCGAATACGAGGTGCTGGTAGCAGCAGCACTCGCCCGCTCTGTTCGTCTTCGTCTTAGTTTACGATGTATCAATGACGTTTTCCAAGTTGATGACCGTACATTCCCGCATATTCTATCGGATATGCAGATAAATTGACGTC
>OZ024789.1:273167-335276 GCA_964017065.1 Haliclona indistincta
TCCAAGTTGATGACCGTACATTCCCGCATATTCTATCGGATATGCAGATAAATTGACGTCATCAATCTGGCAACAGTCATTGGCACGTCATAACTAAGACGAAGACGAACAGAGCGGGCGAGTGCTGCTGCTACCAGCACCTCGTATTCGCCGACGGTGTAAGTTATAGCCACGAGCGAAGGACTGTGATTAGCTAAGGCATAAGGCTACTTGCCTGCGCAGCGCTTTTTCTTAACTCGCAAAGTTGCAGATTTTTGAGTCTAAAAACTTTCTGACTTTGATTTATTGTTCATTTTTGGGTTTTTTTTTTGGACCGAACTTCAGTTTGCGTGATAGTTAAGCATTGGCTCTAGAGTATTTGGTTGATGAACTAGTTGTTCGCCTGCACACCGAAGATTTTTCCTTAACTAAGCTTCTTACAGATTTTATGGTCTAAAAATAAAAGCTAATTGGGTGTTTCCGACAACTGCCACTTCGCCATTTGTATCTTTGAGATCAAGTAAGGCTTGCAGTTTAGACTAAGCACACTTACTCTAGAAGGATGTATCAGCCTTCTCACCAAGTTTGACTGCTATAAAACCTATCGTTTAGTTTTTATGAGTAAAAACATTTCATGTTAGTGAAATGTGCAATTTTGGAATGTCTAGACTGGAAGCACTGTACTTGCTCATGAACTACTTTAAGGTGGCGGTATACCCGTTTTTATGAATATTAATGAGCGACTTTCTTTTATCTGCAGCTCGTGACAGAGCAACGCTAGCAGCGTGAAACTCGCTCTGATGCATCAATGAGTGTGTCTCAATGTATAATGCAGCTTGAAACGTTGCACAATATTCTACACCAAGGAATAATGTAGGAACAATCGACATCGTACGGATACGCATTTTTCTAGCCAAAAATCTCTCCTGACTAACCGTGCAGCAAAGGTTACCAGCTGAAATTCGACTCTTATAAACCATTTATAGGTGCAGACGAAGAGTTTTCTGCATTTACTTTTTCTGATTTTAAGAAAAACACTTTTACATTCTAAATCATGGCTGATTTTGCAGTTACGTCGATGCATAGAACAGCTACGTTCAGCGTGGGTCAACAAAACTCTTCGTCTGCACCTATAAATGGTTTATAAGAGTCGAATTACAGCTGGTAACCTTTGCTGCACGGTTAGTCAGGAGAGATTTTTGGCTAGAAAAATGCGTATCCGTACGATGTCGATTGTTCCTACATTATTCCTTGGTGTAGAATATTGTGCAACGTTTCAAGCTGCATTATACGTTGAGACACACTCATTGATGCATCAGAGCGAGTTTCACGCTGCTAGCGTTGCTCTGTCACGAGCTACAGATAAAAGAAAGTCGCTCATTAATATTCATAAAAACGGGTATACCGCCACCTTAACTGTGTCGTATATATCACATTCATCATTGTATCACATTGATTTAAGTCCGTTCGGTCTTGGCCGGCGGAATGTTTGGGACAATTTTACTATAATTCTAATTATACAAAAAGAAGAAATTTCAGAATCCCTCATGGTGCATGTTGTATCCACACAAATCGGGAGAAGGCGCTAACAATGCTCGTAAGCTATTTTACAGCGATGCTGCCTGCAGCATACAGCTGTAATAGTATATTGCCATAATGAGTGCATGGTACAGCTTATACTGTATCATTCACATGTGACATGCCTTATGCATAATCTTACTAACATTGCTGTTAAAGAAAGTGTCTCGGTGGATTACCACCATTTCACATACACAGTCAACTGCAGCTGTTATACCTCTCCGCACACCAATCACAATGCAGTATAATGCAGTGCTTTAGTTATGCAGTTAGAAGCCATTCAGTGCTGACCACAATACAACTGGGCATGTCTACAATGTTCAATACAGACTATACAGCCCATGAATACTGAACATGAGCGAAATTAGTCTAGCGCGCTATGACCCTCTACCGCGAAAGAAAAAGGGGAGGGGCCAAGCATGGTAGAGGGTCTAGCCAAACTCGCAAGATGATTAGTTTCATTAACCGAATTTCGGGTAATGTTACTCACGGTATTATTACGTCAACATACTTACTCTGTCACAGAATAAACATGGCGGCTGTTCTTGCATAGTGTAGAAATGCTATCGACACGTTGTAACGAGCTACTACGGTACAATAACGCAATTGCACGTTCTCTCTGGGCTATCAAATCTTGCGCCTCTTCGGAAAGACGTTAGTGCAGTTCTCGGTGGAAGAGAGACTTCCTTCGAGGCTTCGACTCAGGCGTTGTATGGCAAGTCTCTAGTCTTTATGATATTACCACGGGGTGCCTAATTTACTTTGTAGGCTGTGGGAGACGAGCCTGCTGCAAACCTCTTCTGCAAATCGTCGTAGAAGCGCAGTACCTGCAGATCGCTGTCATCATTTGTCGTAGCGCGTTCACGTGACAATTGCATTTACGTCTGTTGACGTAATAATTACCGTGAATATAGTTAACCGAAATTCGGGTAATGAACTAATTATCTTGCGAGTTTGGCTAGACCCTCTCCCGCAGTCTTGGACCCGCCCCTTTTTTCGTTTGCGGGAGAGGGTCATAGCGCGCTAGACTAGAGCGAAATAGCTTCCACTTACACAATTTCTATGGACCTGCGCTGCTATCCTGTAGTGAAATTCCAACCTATCAGCTTCTAGGTAGTCAACTGTGGATAGCTTTGCCTTTGAAGAACTCCAGATCGCCAGCAACAGCCATGATTGTGATAGTGTCTATAACATGCTTAAACAATTTCTTTAGACATGCGCTGCTATCCTGTAGTAAAATTCTAACCTATCAGCTTCTAGGCAGTTAAATGTGGATAGTTTTTTCTACGGAGAACTCTAGATCGCCATCGATCGTGAGGTAAGCAAATCACGCCATAACTCACGAACAGAGCCTTACAACCAAAATCCTTACAATTCATTTTCAACCAAATGTCGAGTTTAGCTCGTGTTGCGCTTAGTTTTCAAGAAATCCTGCCGACAGACAGACAGATACATACATACACAACATGACTACCGTAAGCCCCCTGGCTCCGCCCACCGAGGCATAACAATATTGAAAACCTCACAATTGTTGATTCTAACTCACCTAGTGGACCATCATCAGGTATATCAGACAGGTCTACTACTCTGGGTCCTGGAGAATCAGAGTGAGTACTGGGAGGAGTCTGACTAACTGAACCTGAGCATACAATAACAATAATACTACAGGAAACCTGGCCAATCCAAACCTCGCTAGTCCGAACCCTCCCTAGTCCGAATGGGCAAAATCGGTTGTGAACATCATTACAGGCATTATGTACAATGAAATAATTCTGCATCATCAAATCCGAACAAATTCACTAATCTGAACAGTTTTCCTGTTTACGGGGTACCAAGGAGTTTGGATTAGCGAGGGTCTACTGTACAAACATGTTATTGTGTAATGTTTCTCACATAACCATTCAGAATCACAAGTACTTTTAACTTTCTAGAGTGAGTTTGTGCTATCATTATGTCATTTTCCATAAGTATAGCTACACTACTTGGGCCAATGACGTGTTGGACCTTTAATTACACTTATGCGTGTACAGCCACATTGTAAAAACAAGCTAATTATGATGTCTCATTATACTCACTTCTATGCAAGATTGTTTTGTGACTGGCCTCAAACGCAGGCATGGGTTTCTTGATATTCAGTTCAGAACACCTTGAAACACTGAATTTGTACACTCACACATGTTATTTTAAGGTGGCGGTGCGCCAATTTAATTAGATTCATAACTTTACAAGTAGCTTTACTTTCCAGCAATGGTATTTTGTACAGGCGTGCTCCAGTAAGCATTTAGTTTGGCTGTCGATAAACATCGATTATAGTAAGTTTCAGTCACGAAGTGTTAGCTAACATGGAGCAGCGAGCTCGCCCAGTAAAACCGGTCTGTGGCTGCTATCTCCAGTTCGGCTTCCTTGCTCCCGAAAGAACTTCGTTTATAGCTTTAAAATTTCCAGCGTGCACAGACGTACAGAGCGATTTTTCGATACTCCTTTGCTAACGCTGCAAAACAGCAACCCTAGACCAGAAAAAATTATTTAACAAAAAATCTAGATCGTATTACGGAAATTCGCTCTGTACATCTTTGGGCAGGATGGTGCTGCATGCTGCTGCGCTTGAAGCACGTCGATCTATTGCTCGACAGATGAGATAGCAGCCACAGACGCTTCATGTATGATTTTCCCCATACTGCTATGTAAATCGCTTTAGTTAAAAAGTAGTTTTTAGAAAAATGCACGTTGCGGGGGTGTTGACTATTAATTACGTGCACCGCCACCTTAAGGTGTTCCAATCTAAATATCAATAAACTCATCTCATCTCAAGCTTGCATCTGAGGCCAGTCACAAAAGAATCTTGCATACATATGTAGCAATCAGTTATGCAAGCTTGCTGCAAGCTTGAAACCTAGCTGTCATACTCACACAACTCACTTGCTATTGATAAAGATCTTTCACTAATTTGCTCAGCAGCAACAGAGTGCTCATTCAATATCTCAGCCTCCTCTATTAGACCGGCATGTTGTAGAGCAGTGATCAGTGTTCTCCAGGTCAGTGGTCTCAGATCATGCTCCTGGTTACCTCCACTCAACCATTCAGAGAACAGGTAGTAGACTGGATCCGGATCAATTTTCAAGTTTTCTACGATGTGCTGAGGGAAGTTCAATGCTATAGCTAGCTGTGTTACACGTGGTTTGATCCGATCCATGAGTCTGAAATGAACAGTTCTTTCGTCCTCACTAGTGTAGGACATGTACTGCAGGTCCTGGAGTGTTGGCTTAGCATCTACAACGTGATGAGTCACGTGACTTCCAGTATAGCATAGCATAACATACCTTTATATATAGGACCAGGGTTCTGTTCCACATCACCAGCTGACAGTAGGAGGTGAGTAATGACTGCCACGAGCAGCAGAACAAGAGCGCGCCTTATGAGCAGAGAGCGACACAGAGATGAGAACAGCCCAGCACTGCCACCACCAGCTAGGAACCAGCCATGAGCCATAGACTGCTGATGATGATGGAGATTAGTGAAGAGAGAGCTGCTGGGTGGACGAGAGCAGTTGAACAGCCCTATCTTAGCACGCCATAACTCAAGAGAGATCATGTTGAATCCGCCAGATCCGCCCCTTCTTTGTGAGAGATCACGTGCAATGAGCGTGTGGCTTCAGTGAGCGCGCGAAATCAAATCAAAATGGAAGATGTGAGTGAGATGAGAGCTGGGTTCAAGCGGCCTATGGTGCACCATCCTGAGGCAGCAGCAGCAGCCGCTAGCAGAGTGAAGACACGATCACAGGTACTGATGGAGGAGCTAGGACTGACAGAGGAGGAGAGTGGGCGTGGTCTAGCTGACTCCAGCAGCAGCTCTGAGGAAGAAGAGAGAGGTTAGTGAGTGAGCATTATGATTACACGATCCTTTTCTGTCCTCACTCCTTATGCCTCCCTTCCTTCTCCCTCCTTCCCTCCCTCCGATCCCTCTCCCCTTCCCTCTCCTCCCCCTAGCCTCCCTCTCCTCTCTCTCTCTCTGTGCTAGTAGTTGAGTCCCAGTCAGGTGTGTCATTGTGTCAGTTAGCTACTAGTGATGATCAGAGACACCAGCTATCAATAACACTACAAGTGAGTCACATGTTGTGTCACATGATAATCACATGGTTGTGTTGTTGCTAGGAGACACGTCGTAAGCTGCGTAGTGCTCAGGCTAGTCTAGTTGAGTCAGAGCAAGAGAGAGATCGTAGAGTGAAGCTAATGAGGAAGACACACAAGACAACAATGGCTAACAAACAGCACCTGATAGAGGATCTACAGGATATCATAGAGGAGAGAGATAGGATGATTAGACAGCTACAAGGAGACGACGAAACTGAGAGTACAGATAGAGACAATGACAAGGTCACTGAGAGAGACATACCAGTTTGTAGTGCTATTAATTTTTGTATTTTTGTACTGTCTTCTTGCAATGCTGAAGTGGAAAGTGTAGAGTGTCACCTTCATGCACTAATGTGTTCAGTCTCTGTAGTCACTGTTGTCTTTATTCGCACGATGGAGGATGATCAGAGACTGAACACATTAGTGCATGAAGGTGACACTCTACACTTTCACTTCATCATTGCAAGAAGACAGAAGATCACTGAATACTCCACTTGTTGTCTAAATAATGTTTGTTTTCTTTTCTCTAGTCCTCGTGTGATCTTCATCAACTTGTTAATCGTATATCATTGCTCCATAGTGAGAACAGCTCTCTCACTAACCAGTATGAGGAGACTATGGACAAGTTGCAACACACTGAGAGAGAAGGAGAGACTAGAAGATGAACTAGTCATGTATAGAGAGACACCTCTTACTGTGAGAAGACAACACATAGCTAGCTGAGGGTCACTGGGGTCTCTCTCTCTCTCCCTCTCTCCTTCCCTCTCTCCCTCCCTCCTCCCTCTCTCTCTCTCTCTCTCTCCCTCCCTCCTCCCTCTCTCTCTCTCTCTCTCCCTTCCTCCTCCCTCTCTCTCTCTCTCTCTCTCTCTCTCTCTCTCTCCCTCCCTCTCTTTTTTTTTTTTTTAATTTATACATTCTCTCTCTCTCCCTCCTTCCCTCTCTCTCTCCCTCCCTCCCCTCTCTCCCTCCCTCCCTCCCTCTCTCTAGCCTCTCCATAAGTCTCATATGGCTCATCAGTTCAACAAGCTACAGGCTAGACTAGATCAGATGGAGGAGGATCATGATGTGACAGCAACACATCTCACCAGAGACCTACAACATCAGGTACAGTGATGGCTAGCTGCCTCAATGAGTTTAGTATCACCGACATATTGTATTAGGTAGAGTCGCTATCAGGTACTGGACAATCAATGACAAGAGAGAGAGATGAACTACTGATACACAACCAACAGATCAAGGTAACTAACACACTATGTAGTAGTAGCTGTAGCTCTCCCTCTCCCTCTCCCTCTCCCTCTCTCTCTCCCTCTCCCTCTCCCTCTCCCTCTCCCTCTCCCTCTCCCTCTCCCTCTCCCTCTCCCTCTCCCTCTCCCTCTCCCTCTCTCTCTCTCTCTCTCTCTCTCTCTCTCTCTTCTCTCTAGCCATTATCATCTGAGGTGTGTCGTGTTGAGAGGGAGTTGTCTCATCAACAGGTAGCCATGAGTAGAGCTAGGACCCAGCTAGTAGAGTCAGAGTGAGTGAGTCTGGTTATCATGATAACACATCTGTTAGCCCCACCCACTCTCAGCTAGCGGGTAAGATTCTCTCAGGTAAGATTGTGTCTTAATAGATCAATAAGCATTTATCTTAGACACTACCATGCTCACATGTACTACAATAAAGTCAGCTGCTAATATCTCCACCTCTATAGCTCTCTCTCAGGGGACACACTGATGCTGTACTGTGCCTACAGTTTGATAAGGGGCGGTCACATGTCTGCAGTTTGATGAGTCTCGTGTCATCAGTGGGGCTCTGGACAGACTGGTCAAGCGGACAGCTGTGAGATTGTATTATAAACTTTAACATTTTAAGTTTAACATTTTATTATTAAAAAAATATATATTATTATGAAAAATTATTATGCTAAAAATAAGCTAGACCGAGACACGGTATTTTGATCGCAGTTCTTTAGCTAGTTCACGTTCTCCAATACAGTTCAGCACATCTATCACTGTGGACCAGCTGATGGGGAGACGGCTTTGAATGCGCTTCCAAGTCGTAAACACTTTCAAAATCTTATCTTCAGGTGATCCCTCAAATGCATCCAGTTCTCCTGATGGAATATTCAGCTGTATTCCAAACTGACGCCATAATGCAGGTATCTTTTTTCCCACATCGTTCATTAGATCTCTATAACTTGGTTCATCTGTGAGGAGAAGAAGATTAATTGTTACACGTCTGGAGTTGTTTACCTGATGGTGTTGGCTCAGAGTCAAACCAGCAGCTCTGTCGAGGTACTGACCACCGGTAGTTTTTATAACATTTCCTTGTGCATGACAGGTTAGATCTATCATCACCAGTAGGGACAGTGGATGGGTGAGGAGGAGTTGACTTGCACTGCTCATCAGCCTGACAGAGGAATCCTTCTCTTGGGTTACGTAATGCAGGCTTGTACCCAAACTTATCAATAACAGTAGAAACACCATCAAGAACTGCATGACGGATCTGCGGACATTTAGAACTATCGCCTGAATAGTACACCTCCATCCAGTCAATAGAATCCACTAGAAAAATGGCTGCACCTATTGATGGGCAACTAAGTCTAAGAGATATAGCATTTCGAAGCTGAGTAGATGGTGGTAGTTTGAACCGAAGACCACCTACTCGTTGAAGTAGTTGAACCACTAGTGCTGGGAACAAACCCAGTGGTACAGGCATCTTATCCCAGCAAATAAACAACGCATCAGCATTAGTAGAGTATATATTGCTTCTTCTGGTCCTCTGACAATTGCGTTGTTGATAAAGCACATGGGAGTTCCTCTGGCAACTTAGCTATGATAAGAAGATGCTCGAGTAATGCCAAGAAATTATCAGCTGTAAAATTACTTGGAAAAAAAGCATTTAGTTTTTTTGAAATACAATATTAAGTGCACTAGGTAGACAGTCCAAGAATCTCCTATCAAATTTTCCGAGCGTTCGTAGATCACGGCCTCCATTAGGGAGTTTCCACAAAGCCCGTCGAAACTTTTGATTATTAAGAAAGGATATAAAGAGTATATGGCAGACACCTTTTCAAGAATTGTTTGTGCATTCATGAACACTGTATTGGGAAGAGGCTCTTCAAAATAAAATTATAGAAGCAATTAATGTCTGTTCATGGAGATACTTGATGCATGCCTTTACTACCTCTTTTCTATCCATCCCAAACATTTTCCCAACCTTCATGCATTCGTCCATCTTAAGATGCCTTGTTCATTCTTCTGCTTGCGTAGTTCTAGCTCAAATGTAAACCGCTTGACTGGTATTTTGTATTTCTACACTTGATCCTTCGGACTCAGTCATTGCCGATAATAACATTCCATGTTCCTAGACTCTCTGGCTATGCAGCACCTTCTGATCTACTAGACTAATTGCTGCTGCTCACAGAGTTGTAAAAATGAAATAAAAGCTAGCATAGAATACAGCTAATAAGTTCAAACTGATAGTGATCAAAAAAGTAACAGGAACAGGGTAAAGTAAAAAAGTTTTAATAAAAAGTGTAGGGATGACGCTAGCAAAAGTAAAGGAACAAGATGGGATGATGCTTGCAAAAGTAAAAAGATGGGATGATGCTTGCAAAAGTAAAGGAACAAGATGGGATCATGCTTGCAAACGTGAAGGAACAAGATGGAATAATGCTTGCAAATGTAAAAGTCCCAAGTATCCCTACATCAGCGGCTTGAAGGAGGACGCAGTCCGATGACGGTTTTAAATAACTAGACTGAGGTATCTGTGTTTAGGAGGACACAGTCCGATGAAGTAGTTGACAGTTGTAAATAACTAGAGGTATCTGTGTTTGGAGGACGCAGTCCGATGAAGTAGTTGACAGTTATAAATAACTAGAGGTATCTGTGTTTTGGAGGACACGGTCTGATAAGTAATGACGGTTGTAAAAGGTATAGGAAGAGGATTCCGCATTTGTCAATTGCACGTCGTCGTAGCAATTAAGCCGCTGATGTAGACTATAGGGATACTTGGGACTTTTACATACATTTGCAAGCATTATTCCATATTGTTCCTTCACTTTTAATTTGCAAGCATCATCCCATCTTGTTCCTTTACTTTTGCAAGCATCATCCATATCCCATCTTGCATGTTCCTTTACTTTTGCAAGCATCATCCCATCTTGTTCCTTTACTTTGCAAGCGACGCCAAGCGTCATCCCTACACTTTTTATTAAAACTTTTTTACTTTACTTTAACTACTAGGTGTGCGTTTGTCCAAGCGCGCGTCACTAAGTAACAGACCACAATCTAAGTTACATGTTTGAGGTGTATTCTTAATCCAAATAGCTTCCAAAATTTGTTGTAATTCTGTTCTACTTCCAAGATTTCAGCTGCTTCCCGATGTTGTGTACAAAATTCCATGTCATGATTGTGAATTTAGCTATAATAGGAGAAATTAAGAGGACACTATAGAGAAGAGAATACAAGAACACAAGTATGCTGTTAAAGTATGTGATAAAAATAATGGAATTGAGGTACATACATGGGACAAATTAAGGTCACAGACCAGATTGGGAAGCAGCTGAAATCTTGGAAGTAGAACAGAATTACAACAAGTTAGAGAAGAGTTCTGGAAGCTATTTGGATTAAGAACACACCATAAACATATGCATGTAACTTAGATTGTGGTCTGTTACTTAGTGACGCTTGGACAAAACACACACCTAGTAGTTAATCTTATTTCTTTCTTTACCTTAAATTTTCTTTTAAAAATTTTCTTTCTTTTCTTATATCTACACTGTACACGTGCACGTGCTCGAGTTATTTCTGAAGAAGGTCCATGTGGTCGAAACGTAATGCTTGCATGTTGCTGTAACGTTTTGCTATGATGAAGCTAATATACCACGCATGAAAAGATTATCTCAAAATTAATTTTAATCTAAAACTGTCAGTTGCTGAAGGTTCAGATGGTTTCTAATCATTTAACACCAGATTCTTTATCCCACCAGACAACTAACACTGAACTCTTTCAGGTCATGTACGTGCACAGTAGCTGAATATACTGGTACTCTGACTAGACTTAGGTATTATATGTTCCATGAAATCAGCACTGAAGCAGAATGCATGCAAGATGTTTTGTGATCGGACGTATGCCTTTGATCGTTACTTAATCATGGACAGTTAATTATAAAATGATCTTTATGTTTTCATCTCATCTTGAGGAGTGGCTCCAATGAGGATCAGGAGAGTTTTTGATAGTGGTTTATCTACACAATGAACAATCACTCAAGTCATTTTCAATTGTTAAGATAATACTTGGAACCATAATTACCACCAGAACCAGATAAACAGCTGGGATGCAGAAGGATCACATGTCAGCACAACGCTATATAGCTGTAAAAGGCTCTTACACCATGGATTACTATGTTCCAAATAATTATTTTTGAGTGTACCTATTCACGTCTACTGTACATCCAGTCCATTGCTGCTGTTGCTTAATCAGTGGAATCAAGGTACTAACAATTACCCCTTCTTTCAGCCACTGCTCGTGGAACATTCTTTGCTGAAAATGCTGCATGGTCCTGTACCCTAACTTCCTCTATTAGGAGGTCTTGCTTGCATGTTTGCTCACCAAGAGAGCAAAATGACAACGTTCAAGGTGTAAAAACGAGCCACATCTTCAAACAACTGTTACGCAGATTGAGACAAAAATTAATAATAATTATAAAAATCAATGTAAAAGAACATAAAGTCACTAGTTTTTTCGTCTCTTGTCATGAATAGGTTTCCAGTCTACTCCATGTCTCTCCGCTAGTGGTGCAGCTTTGTTTACTAGACCATAGCAGAACAGAGTTTCCACCACATCTTTCCATGTTAGTTTTGGTGACTGGTTGATCCACATACCCAGTATCTTTATGGTGGCTGTTTTTGCCTGCATGTGATGGTCACTAACTATTTGTTTACAGTTGATGTAAAGATCATCATTGTTCAAACAACCACACAGAGTAAGTGGTTCGGTGATGTGTGATACAGGAAATTCATCTTTTCTGAAGTGACTTGCTGAACGGTAGAGCTAGAGGAGGGGTGAGTAGGAGGTGTGGCTGCTTGTAGTATAATATTGCAGTGAACAGCATAATTATTGTGTAAGGTCATGTGCTTACCATGTTGGACATCATGTGATGAGCCCAGGAATGCAGCACCAAGGACAGCAAGAACAGCTGAAGAACACACAATAATATTAAGATAACAATAGTTTTGAAAGGGATTAACTCACCGCCGAAAACAGCAAGACCACATTTTATCCAATAAAGTTTGTGGTCTTTCTGTGAAAAATGCAAAATTTAGGCCAGCCATCAAGTCAATTTGAACCTCTGTGGGGCAGCGAGACACTGCATGCTTAGTGCATATGGGTGTTCTGGCTCTATCATGCAGTGACCCTCTGTGGGCCGGCTAGACACTAAGTATAATTAAAGTAGGCAACATTACCATGCAGCATTTAAGCAAAAAATATGGGTTTTAGCTCAAAATCAGCTAATTTGTCCAATATTATTAGTTTTGTTAATTTGAAACCATTTATAATTATTAGGGAAGTACGTAAGTGAGTCCCTATGTAGGGATGAACGAGAAAACAAGATGGCGGCTAAATACAATGTATTAGCGTTCAAACGCTGATATTTCGCCTGGTGATGAATTTTATACGTCCAAAGACACTTAGATCTGCTCTCTGGCGTTGCCCCATCTTACAGTAGCAAGGGGATTGCTCGAAATTGTTAAAAAAGTGACGAACCTGAAAACGGTGAAAATCGAGTTTCGTCATCTTCGTTTTCTTCCTTTCTTCCAGTCGCCTAGCACCTTTATGCGAGCAGTGCCGAGACCAAAACACAGTATAAGTAACAGTATAATATGCTACCTCCCTATTATAAACCACAACTATCGAAAGCAGTTAATTTAGGGAGGTAGTATTACTGCTATTGTTACAATCCTCAGTCATAATCTTGTTTCCATACTTTTTCGATAAATGTACCAACCCTAAATCTCTTGCATTTTGGTTAAAATGTTTTTATTACTTGTTTCTCTTCTTTTTATTTATTAATGACTTAGTTGACACTTATGTTAATACAGTGTTACTGTAAAGAGAACAGTATATACTGAATGCCGCGGAATGCATGGCTATACACTTGCATTCGGCTCTGCACTACATGCAACACAGACCATGCAACATTAGCTTAGCTTAAGCTAGCTTTCTTAATTACCAAGCCTGACAGGCAAATCAGTGAAGATTTGCTCGCTGTCTGCTGTGAACACTGCTAGTGGAAGCAGCACTCGCCATTTGTACTAAGATGCGCTTGTATTAGAATTATTACATACACGGGCGTGCGCGAGTAGGCGTAACCTAGTAACGGAGTTCAAGCAGAAGCATGGAATGGAGTCTGTAATGGACCATAAATCGCTGTTTTTCTTGAATTACTCGCTTCTCCCAGTGTTTTAGGCCTAAATAGATGTCAGGTGCACTGATGGTCATAGTTAGCGTTGCTTCTGTGTACCTTTAGTTGCGTTTGGTTCGCTCACTCAGTACTGTGCCTGACTCGCTGAAGAATAAGAAGAAGAAAGAAAGAAAGAAGAAGATGAACAAACGGGTGACCACGTGAACTCTGGTTTACCACCTTAGACCTGGTTTCTTTTGCTCCTGAAGGTCTCTTTATAATCGCACAAATCGTCCAAAGAGCTTCAGAACGTTATTAGCTTGAAACGCCCACGGTACGGCGAATATATGGCAGTGCCGTACTTAGTACCTCCAGGCGAGACGCCATCTTGTCATGCCCATACCAACTGACCTTATAGTCTGTAATATCTTTTAGACCCAAGCTAGGTGACTACCAAAATTATTATTGAGCAGAGCAATGAACTACAGACTGAGAATGACATCCAACTTAAATGGACAATGACTACAATATGATACAAGTCATGTCGATTGAGAACAATATGATCATGTAGAGATTAGAAGACGATAGTCTGTCTAGGTATGTCCAGATATCACATATTTCTCCCTTCTAGACAAAACCAATCTGGTGGTCAACGAGAACGATTTGAACGGCGAGGAATAATTGGTGACTGTCTCTCGTCAGGGACTGCAGGATTAGAATCAAGGGCTGCAGGTGCAGGAGGTGATGGGGAAACTGGAGGTGGTGACGCTGGAGTTGGAGAAACTGGAGTAGGAGATATTGCAGGTGAATCAGCTTCAGCTTTGACAGAGGGTACAACCAGATCATCAACAATTGGAGTATGGAAAGGCTGCAAGTGATCTTGGTGTCTGCGAACAGAACGACCATCCTCCAGAAACACTCTGTAAGATAGTGGGCCTCTGCACTGGACAACACGACCTTTTAACCACTTCTCACCACGACCAAAGTTCTTAGCAAGTACTTCGTCACCCTTGTCAAAACGACGAGATCTGACTTTCTGATCATGAGAGAGTTTCTGTCTTTCCTGATGGAGGCGCACTTTTGATGACACATCTGGTTTCACCAGGTCAAGAAGAGAGCGAGGTCGGCGTGACAGTAGAAGTTCAGAGGGAGCAACACCAGTCGCAGGATGAGGAGTGAGGCGATAGGTGAATAGAAATTTGGCCATTCTGATATCCAGTGGCTCATTGGACTTCCTCATCGCTTGTTTAAAAGTCTGAACAGCTCGTTCGACGAGACCATTAGTAGAAGGATGGTATGGTGCTGATGTGGTGTGACGAATTCCATTTTTTTTTGTGAACACGCTGAACTCGTCACTGGTGAAAGCTGCTCCATTATCTGAGACTAATAATTCAGGTAACCCATGGGTAGCAAACAGTGGACGCAGTTTGTTGATAGCTGCTTGAGAACTGGTAGTAGGCACAATAAACACTTCTATCCACTTAGAATGGGCGTCAACTACCAACAGGAACTGCTTGTTAAGGAACGGTCCGGCGAAGTCAATGTGGAGTCTTGACCAAGGACGTTCAGGAAATTCCCATGGATGGAGAGGGGCTTTAGATGGTAGTCTTTGATGCTCTTGACAGCTCTGACAATGACGGACTTTCTTTTCTAGTACATCATCGATTCCTGGCCACCAGACGTAACTTCTGGCGATTCCCTTGATTCTTGTCATTCCAGGGTGTGATTCATGAAGAAGTTCAACTATCTTCTCTCTGCCAGGCGGTGGTATCACTACTCTGTGACCCCACAAAATGCAACCATCTTCAATGCTCAATTCTTCTTTTCTGTGAAAGAATGGTCGCAACTCATCACTGTCAGGTTTTGACGGCCAACCCTGCAAGATGTAGTTGAGAACCTTCGATAGGATCGGGTCTCGGGCAGTCCACTTCTTGATCTGGGCTGCAGTGACTAGAGATGTTTGGATACTCTCCAGTAGAAGAACGGTGTCTTGCGGTGGTGGTACGTTGGTAGGTAGGTCTGGAAGTGGTAGACGACTTAGTCCATCAGCATTACTGTTTTATGCTCCGAACTCCTCGGTTTTCCCCAAAAACGTACATCAATGGCTTGTGGTCAGAGTGAATCACAAACCGTCTTCCTAACAGGTATTGTCGGAATTTGGTAACACCGAATATGATCGCCAGAGCTTCTTTGTCCAACTGGGCATACTTTCTCTCTGCAGTAGACAGCGATCTTGATGCGAATGCAATGGGTTTCTCTGTTCCATCGTCCATCTTGTGAGACAAGACGGCACCAAGGCCATACGGCGATGCATCACAGCTCAGCAGTAGCTCTTTGTGAATACTGTAGTGAGAGAGAACTGAATCAGAAGTAAGAGCATTTTTGACAAATTCAAAGGCTTTTTGCTGCTCAGGGCCCCAATGCCAAGCTGTTACTTTATGCAACAATGCATACAAGGGTGCTAGTATGGTCGAGAGATTTGGCAGAAATCTGCTATAATAGTTTACCAGCCCCAAGAACGACTTGAGCTGTGTCACATCTTTTGGAGTAGGTGCTTCTTTGAGAGCCTTGATCTTCTCAGAAGATGGCTTCAGCCCTTCTCTTGACAACTTGTGACCAAGATGGTCGACTTCTTGAAGCATAAACTGACACTTCTCCTTCTTGAGTCGCATTCCAGACGATTGTAGTCTGTTCAATACGGTTTCCAGATTCTCTAAGTGCTCGGATGCTGATTTTCCTGTGATGAGAATGTCATCAAGGTAGACACAGACTCCTGGAATACCCTTCAGCAAGTTCTCCATGGTTCTCTGGAAAACTGCAGGTGCACAAGAAATACCAAATGGTAAACGATTATGTAATATATAAACCATGGCTTGGAGGTGTGTATGCCGAATATACCACCCGAGGTCGAGGTCAGAGGAAGTTTGCAGCCGAGATAAACCCCGAGCGAAGCGAGGGGTTTATCGAGGCTGCAAACTTCCGATGACCGAGACCGAGGGTGGTATATTTGGCATACACACCGACAAGCCATGGTTCATATGTTATATACCTTAGTGTGTGGGCGTCGCTTCTTGCTCGTGCTCGCGTTGATCTCGATTTAGCGGTGAGTCACGGGCCGAGAGGAGGCCCCAAATGTGTACGCGTACCTGAGTAGAGTGTGTGGCAAAGACTTGGACAGCTTTGTCCTTCTAGAGCGAAAGAGCGATCGCCAAGTTTTCTTGTATTCATTGCAATATTCAACATGACTTGGGCGGGGTTTGTCACATGCTTGCCAATTTAATACCCACTAGTGTCAGGATGATTGTACACTATAAATCTCAGCCACTTCTGCGCATCTTTGCCCTGCAACTGGGTGCTGCTAGTTGCAAGGCGAATAACTGTCCGAGGATGCCATCGCGCAACCTCAACCTGGTCACGTGACCAGGGCACACCTCTTGGTTAACCCCTTGAGGAGTGTATTTCTCATATACCACCATGGTGGTATATATCGCATAATCTCCATGGTGGATTATGCGATATATACCACCATGGTGGAATATGAGAAATATACCACCTGTGCCTTGTATGGGGACGCCCACACACTATGGTATATATTGAAATAACCCTTGAGTGGTATTGATGGTGGTGTACTTCTTTGACTCATCGTCGAGGTGAAGTTGATTATAAGCATGAGCTAAGTCGAGCTTCGAATACCATTCTCCTTCTGCCATTGTGGCTAGGATGCCCTCCACACCTGGTAAGGGGTAGATATCTGGGGTTGCTTCTTGGTTAACGGTAAGTTTGTAGTCTCCACAGAGTCTGATCGAGTTATCAAGCTTCAACACAGGGACCACAGGGGCTGCCCAATCAGCAAATGGAACTGGTTCGATGACACCAGCATCTTGAAGTCGTTTGAGTTCAGTATCCACCTTCTCTCGGAAAGCATACGGCACTGGTCTGGGACGAACATAGTGAGGTTGAGCATCCTTCTTGACGTGGATGTGAACCTTAACATCACGAATGGACCCTAACTCATTTTTGAAGGCATCAGCATAGTCCTCTAGTATCTTAGACAAATTCTTGGTGGCAAAATCCTCCAGAGTCGAAATCTGGTGCCAGTCCAGGACTAGATGCTTTAACCAATCTCGCCCAAGGAGAGTAGGTCCACTTGTATCAACAACCTGCAAGGACAACTGACACTGCTGACTTTGATATTTTACTTGTACGTCAATTGCACCACGAATAGTGAGTACCTCACCAGAATATGTGCTGAGCTGAACATGTGAGGGTTCCAATACAGGTCGCTCCTCCTCTGACCAGGTAGACAGATAAGTCGAATGGCTGATGACTGACAAGGCTGCACCAGTATCCAGTTCCATAGGTAGGCTCCTGTCGTTAGCTGTGACAGTCACTCGAATAGGGTCGCTTCTCCCCACTGATAGCTGAAACATAGCATAGTCAGGAGGTAGTTCATTGGATTCTTCAGGAGTAGGATTTGAAAGATGATGAGTAGGCTCCGGTTGAGACTTGCGTGGTTGCTGCTTCCTCTGTAGTCTCATTCTGCAGGCACGAGCTATATGTCCACGTTTTCCACAGTATCTGCAGTCGACGTTCTTGAAACGGCAATTGTCGGCACTGTGTTCACCCGCACAACGGTAGCACTGACCATCTGGAGGTTTGCTTCGAGTCGGCGTATCAACTTGCTTGGGCTTGCCGCCGCGGTACTTCCGGTAGGTAACTTGGTTGACGTCGGCCTTTCCAGAGTCTGGAGTTAGTGCGCTCGCACTTTGGTCAGCTGATTCCATGGCTTGAACTAGCTGGAGAGCTTTGTCGAACGTCAAGTCTTCCTCCGCCAACAAGCGTCGCTGCATTCTTGAGTCACCTATTCCACAGACGAGTCTATCTCGTAACATCTGTGGAAGCCAGACTTCACCGTCAAAGTCACAAAGTGATGCTAGCTTCTTGAGCTCAGCTATGTAGGTAGAGACACTCTCTCCTGGCTTACGGACTCGGCTGTTGAATTTAAATCTGTGTACTGAAATGGACTTCTTTGGGTCGTAGTGCTTATTCAGTTGTTGAACAAGCTCGTCAAGATCCACTTGGTGCGGTTGTAGAGGTGAGACGAGACTGCTGGCGAGTTTGTACAGCTCCGGTCCAGCCACGCTCAATAGTATCGCCTTCTGCTTCCTAGGGTCTTCGACATCATTCGCTATGAAGTAGAACTTCAGTCGAGAAACATAAGTCTTCCAGTCTTCTTTACTGGGGTCGAACTCTCCAATACTTCCGTGAAGAGCCATCCTCGTCGCCAAAAATGTAATATCTTTTAGACCCAAGCTAGTGACTACCAAAATTATTATTGAGTAGAGCAATGAACAACAGACTGAGAATGACATCCAACTTAAATGGACAATGACTACAATATGATACAAGTCATGTCGATTGAGAACAATATGATCATGTAGAGATTAGAAGACGATAGTCTGTCTAGGTATGTCCAGATATCACATAGTCTTTAATAGTAGACTCATTGTAAGCGCTTACCTCTTAGGATAGCCCCTAGGTAGTTAAAATACTCCTGATTTCGTCAACAGCCAAGATAAACGTGAATTATTGCGTTTAGCCTAAGTGTAGCCGCCATCTTGTTTTCCGCCCAACCCTAAATATGCCACGTCTACCGCGGGGCATATTATGGAGCATCACCACTGGAGAGGTGTGGTCTATATTTAGTAATGACATCATCCTTGTGTTACTATTAATTATGCCACGCGGTAGACGTGGCATATTTAGGGTTGGGCGGAAAACAAGATGGCGGCTACACATAGGCTAAACACAATAATTCACGTATATCTTAGCTGTTGACGACATCAGGGGTATTTTAATTACCTAGGGGCTATCGTAAGAGGTAAGCGCTTACAATGAGTCTACTAACAACGACTATAAGGCCAGTTGCTATGGGCATGATAAGATGGCGTCTCGCCTGGAGGCACTAAGTACGGCACTGCCATATCTTCGCTGTACGGGCGTTTCAAGCTAATCTAACGTTCTCAAGCTCTTTGGACGATTTGTGCGATTATAAAGAGACCTTCAGAAGCAAAAGAAACCAGGTCTAAGGTGGTAAACCAGAGTTCACGTGGTCACCCGTTTGTTCATCTTCTTTCTTCTTCTTCTTCTTCTTCTCCAGCCAGCCTAGCGCCGTGGCGAGTGAGCTATTCAAGACAAAACCTACACAGAAACTACACTAGTCGTTGTGAGCAGTGCACCTGATATCTATTTAAGCCTAAAACACTAGCAGAAGCGAGTATTTCCAGGAAAACAGCGATTTTTGGTCGATAACAGACTCCATTCCATCATTCTGTTTGAACTCCGTTACTAGGTTACGCCTACTCGCGCACGCCCGTGTATGTAATTATTCTAATACAAGCGCACCTTAGTACAAATTGCTTGGAACGCGAGTCAGACTGCTGCCACTAGCAGTGTTCACAGCAGACAACGAGCAAATCATCACTGTTACACTGGATTTGTCTGTTTAGGTAGGGTCCGCAATGAAAAAATCGACTGTCATAGATTCAGCGGGATGGCGACTCAGTGTGTAGAGTTACTTGGTACGGACATAGAACGGATAGATATAGAAGCGCCAAGTCTTTCCTTTTTGCAGGAAAAAATAAAACGCTAAAAAATTAGGGGTGGAGCCTACGAACTGCTTATAAACTATTTTATATTCGAATTACATTTGATGCACGCGATACAGATTTGTTGTCAAGAATGCACAGCATCGTGCGGTCATGATTTCAACACTCTTCGAGGTCGCAACAGCTCCTCTGCATCGTTTTCAAGGCGAAATTTGGAAGTGGGCGGGGTCTCCGAGACGCCACAATAATAGTTCTTGGCCGGTCTCTAGCGCTCTTGTACATCGACCAATAGCAACCCTCATGCACTTTCTGTCCAAGTAGGGTAGCAATGTAATTGCACACCAAGTTTCATCAAGTTCATTTGCTTCCTTCCACCAAATCAAAGAAATACTTCAAAATTTTGGATTTGGTGGAAGGAAGCAAATGAACTTGATGAAACTTGGTGTGCAATTACATTGCTACCCTACTTAGACAGAAAGTGCATGAGGGTTGCTATTGGTCGATGTACAAGAGCGCTAGAGACCAAGAATTATTGTGGCGTCTCGGAGACCCCGCCCACTTCCAAATTTCGCCTTGAAAACGATGCAGAGGAGCTGTTGCGACCTCGAAGAGTGTTGAAATCATGACAGCACGATGCTGTGCATTCTTGACAACAAAACTGTATCGCGTGCATCGAATGTAACTCGAAAATAAAATAGTTTATAAGCACTTCGTAGGCTCCACCCCTAATTTTTAGCGTTTAATTTTTTTCCTGCAAAAAGGAAAGACTTGGCGCTTCTCTGTATATCCCTACTATGTCCGTACCAAGCAACTCTACACACTGAGTCGCCATCCCGCTGAATCTGTGACAGTCGATTTTTTCATTGCGGACCTATGCGTGTAAGAATGCTAGCTTAAGTTTAGCTAGTGTTGCATGGTACGTGTTGCATCCATGCAGTGCAGAGTCGATTGCCAGCTAGTGCAGTCAGCTGAAATCAGAGTTCAAGAGGCTCTTTACACTGTATTAGCATAAGTGCAAACTAAGTCATTAATAAAAACAGAAAAAAAAAACAAGTAATAAAAACATTTTAAACAAAATGCAAGAGATTTAGGGTTGGTACATTTATCGAAAAAAGTATGAAAACAAGATTTTAAAATGAAAGGGATTGTAACAATAGCAGTATAATGCCGCAGGCTACCTCCCTAAATTAACTGCTTTCGATAGTTGTGGTTAATTTAATAGGGAGGTAGCATTATACTGCTATTGTTACAATCCCTTTCATTTTAAAATCTTGTTTTCATACTTTTTTCGATAAATGTACCAACCCTAAATCTCTTGCATTTTGGTTAAAATGTTTTTATTACTTGTACCTATAGTGTCTGCGTACCATAGACTGGATAAGGTCAGAAGGTCACACAGGAGTGGTCAGGCACCTTCAAGCTGACAGCTGGAAGATAGTTAGTGCTGCTGATGATAAGACACTCAAGGTATTGGGAGCAATAAAATGTTCTGTAGGTGCATTTTCGTGTTGAAAATTATACTTGGGCTATTCACCAATAGTGCTGTACTGTAATTTTGGAAGGCTTAATTGCAAGTATTTTTGCGAACAGACCCTGAAAAATATTATTTAGTCTACAGCTACTTGCTGAAACTGTGAAACTTGTCTGCTATTTTACCCTACTCTATGTCGCCCTAGGTATGGAGTGTACTAAAGGGTGAGAGACTGCTCACACTACAGTCACACACTGATGGTGTCACATGTCTACAGTTCAATGATCAGGTCATTGTGTCTGGATCATATGATAAGAGTGTTAAACTATGGGACTTCTCTGTTTGTTGACATATAATTACATTGAAAAAATCCAAATAATCACTGTTCTTCAATCTCTTTCTTTTGCTGCTCCTGCAGTATGAAAGAAAAAATAACACAATTGCATGTGTGTACATGTCACATTTCACCATCAGTTGCTGTGGATCCTGTCAGCTGTCTCATGCTCTCCCATTCTATGCAGTGCAGCTCTCAACACACTCCATGAAGGGACTCCTCTCTGTGAGACATTATCTTGTTGCTCTAGCCATGCCGTGAGCATGTCTATCCTACAATCTTCTGGTTTGTAGTGACGATCTATCTCAATATGTCTAAGTGTTGGTTTAGACAATAGTCCCAGGGTCAGACCAAGCCTCTTCCAGTCACTGACACTATCAACAACCTCTAACACATCCACAAGGTCTCCCGTACCTGTGTGTGTAGTTACACATAATAACAGGGACAGTACTCATCACAACAACTCACTGAGTGTTCTGTTTTTACCAGCAGCATGTGCAGCAGTAGCTATGTGACTGATGATATCCTCCTTCAGCCCAGCTACCTCCTGTACACACCAGAGAAACATACCATCACATGCTACAGTACAGCCTGCACACTGCAACTCACCAGAGGGTTTCTACCAGCAAATATGCTGTGCTTGTTGACACACTCCCTCAGCTCCTTGTGGTCTCGTGGCTTCTGCTGGGGCAGCTGGCAGTACCTGAGTACCTCCTGGAGGAGGGGATCAGAAACAGGCTGGGTAGCTATGCTTTGGTTGAAGAGCTGACACACAGAGGAGGGTTGCAAGAGGTAGTAAGGCTCACACGATAGAGCCTCATCTGTTGAGAACTCATTCTTTCCTTCATTTCGATCCAAGAGAAGCTTGTGGTGAAGAAGCATTGACCTAGCTACTGTAGGTAGATCAAATAGGTCAGTGTCGGGCAAGGCATCAAAGGGATAGCGGTCGAGTAGAGAGGGAGAGATGAGACATTCACATGTGGTGACAGCACTACACAGCTGGTGTTGGAGGTCGAGGATCATCCTGATGACACTGCTGCAGGTCTGTGCTGCTTCTCTGGTCTTCTCAGACACCAGCACAATGATCCAACGATTACGATCTACAATCTCTACTATAGCGGACACTCCAGAGACACTTCTCCAGCAGATTCCATTTCTCCACATCTCACACTGTCGCTCAAGATCATGCAGAGATGGAGAGAGTAAGCGATTCTTAGCAACCAATGGAAATGTGAATGCAAGTCGAAGGAGAAGAACATGTAGGAAACGATTGCTGAAAAACTGGTGAGGGTCACTGCACCCCAGACACCAGCCAAACCTTGGAGAGGGGAGGTCACTTGATCGATGTTCTTCAACAAGACTTGGAAAGAAGAGATGGTTAGCTCCTGATATTGGGGATGATAACGTAACTTTGAGGTTAGTGGCTGGAAGTGCTGAGGGGTCCACTGGACGACAGAATTCCATACTCCTGAGACAGCCCACCAGCATCTCTGAGCTGTACCGTGGGAACAACTCCTCAAGGGTAGTGATGGGCACTATACCAGTGTTGCTGGCAACTCGACGATACTGCTTGAAATTTTCAGGAGCAAATAGTGTTCCATTTATTTCTCTCAGCAAGGCTTCTTTCTCCACCACCACCCAGCTAAACTGGGGATGCTCCTGGTTCTTTATGAATAGAATTAATCCTATGTCGCTTAGGGTAATTAGTAACTCAGTGAGCAAAATAAAGTCAGGAGAGAAAAAACTATCTGTAGCCAGAGCAGACATCAGCTCTTGCAGTGTGCAGCCTGCTGATTTTATAAGCTTTGTACGAAGAAAAGCATATAACACGTGGCAGTATAAACTCATGCTGGGCTGGGATGATAGTATGGCTTGTTGGCTGGTTGAGAGGAGAGAGCAGAAACGACGTGCCTCTTTTGTTTTTGACAGTCGACAGTCCATGATTATTAATCCTCCATATGTCAGCTGCATTGCTCTGCTCTCTGCTATGTTCTCCACTAGTGAGCTCTTCTTCTTTATCTCTTGTGGTGACTTGACCAGGTCAGCATGGCTGCCAACTGTGATGACGTGTGATATTCCCTGGGCTGAGCTGCAGGCATTCTCTATGAAACTGATCCAGTAGTGTATAGACTCACTGATCTTGTCCATACTCTGGCTTAGGTCTACAATACAAACAAAGATAGCGGCAGAATTCCTCATGATGCGTTCCAGTACAGCATCATGACTAGAGTAGTACTCTTGTTGTCCTGCGAAATCGTATATTACCATGTTACCAAGCTCATTGACCTCGCTCTCAACATGAAGAGGTATGATTCCAGCAGTGAGGCATTCTACATCAGCAACACGACCTGATGATAGCCAGGAGAAGAAACCAGCTTCTTTGTTAGCTAAGAGGCGAATGAGTTGAGATATGGTGGTCTTGCCAACTCCACTGTATCCAGTTAGGATGACTTTTGTGTACGTGTGAACAGGGAAGTCTCTCATGTATTGGTAAAGTGTTTGGAAGAGACTCAATACAGCAGAACTATTATTATGATTTCTAGCAATGTCCTCTGGTGTGTAGCCATCATTGTCCTTAGCCAGTGGGTCCACTCTACCAGTAGATAATAGGTATTGCACCACATGGTCATGGCCATTGACACAAGCATAATGAAGTGGTGTGCTGCCGTGGTTGTTCTTGTCCATAGGTTTGCAAAGCAGTTCTTTAATGAAATATTTCACAACTTCTAAGTGTCCATTGTAAGTTGCATAGTGCATGGGAGTGTTCCCATTTGCATCTGTACCATTAGCATTACAGTGATATCTTGTTACTAGCAAGGCAGCAATGTCATTCCATCCATTGTTGGCAGCAAGATGAAGCAAAGATACATTCGACACTGTACTGGCTCTGAATGAAAACGCTGTAGTGACTGAATCAGGTGACTCTACGTGTGGTAGCAACTGCTCTGCAGAATTCTTTTGTCCATTTTGGAATGCTTTAATACAATCACCCTCCACTCTATCACTGTGATGTCCTAATGAGTATAATAAATATAACATTGTATAAGGTACAGAACAACTGAATGCATACTTGCATGTAAATTATTGCATACCATAAATGAAATTTTCGTGTGATAAATGTTCGCATTCATGGGTAGACTTGCCCCACGAAAATATTTAACATCGATATTAAATTTTTATCAACGCATAATAGGCAAGACTGCATGACTGTTACTGCTGACAGCTGTAACGATGCTCGTATTCATTGTTATTTTTCACACAAGAGCATAGTTGAACTAGAGTTCTAATGAACACATACCCGTGCGATAAACACGACTACTCCTTGGCTCTGTGGTACGGTACATGTGAGACTGAGTGAGGACATCGACATTGATAGGAGGTTGGGTGACACGCCCACAATACCGTAAGTGCTCTTACAAGGACACGTAGCTTTAGATAGCCATGGATTAGCCGCTCGAACAAGGCTTGCCAGCACAGAAAACGTCTTCATAGGACTATAAATTCAGTGAAGAAGCTGCAGAGAGTGTTTTCGTGGAGATTTTCGAGCTGTAAGACGCAAACAGGCGTGTTTTTTTGTCGACACACACACACACACACACACACCTTGACCTTGACTAAACGCTGCCCGTATTGGTCACGCGTCCCCTCAAATGAGAGAAATGAGCAATAGATTGTATACGCTATGTGGAGCCTGAGCGACAACGATGAACAGTCAGACCACCTCTGCTTCTAAACCAGATGTCATATATCATACATTGTACAGCACCTTCCTGCTCGTGGATTGGCTTACTACGCTCTGCCTAGCCTTGTCGCTCTCTCTGGTGAAGGATCGCCGACACACTTCATAACCCTGGCGCATACTGCGCAAGGGTAATGAATGAATCCTGCCCATTTGTTCGCACGACTAACACGCGCTGGTGACTCGTCAAAGATGATCTGACAGCAAAGTAGTAGGCTGCTCAAGGCGAGTAAACAGCGGATAATACTGGATATTTACACCTTGGAAACCGAAACAGACACCCTCGCACTATATGCACTCAGGATGTCTATATCATCCATTTCCCGCAGTGTAATAAATCCAAATTTCGCTCCGCTTCATTGTTTTATTATTCGTCAGGGAGGCAAAAACACATAGCCAGCTACTTTTCTCTCTGTACCGGCAGCCGATAGCTACTGGTGTCTACAGTTCATTGCCAGCAATGGTAATACGTCATTTGGTCATAAGATGGAATTCCGTTTTACTAGACGTCAAAAAGTTACACGACACTGGTAGACAAGTAGAATAAACAGTAGCAGGTTTATAATGATGTAAATTCTCAAGAGAGATAGTGAACGAATGATGGTGTGCATTTTGCCATTCTCCTCTGTCAACAAAAATTATGCAAGCCAGAAGTTGGCGATAGGAAACAGCAGGCAGTGGCTCGAATCTGCTTGATTGAACCAGAAACATGTTTTGTTCCCTGGTGTGATTCATGGAGAAAAAATGGATGGCTGCAGTATGTGCGGACATGTTTTCACCAATATAAGATACCAAGAACATTCATGCATTATAATAGGGTTTTCCAAGACTACGTCATTGGCAAAGATTAAAGAAAATAAAAAGATTTCTAACGAAATCAAAAGGATGTAAGGATAAAGAAATCTGCTACTGGTCCACAATGTAAACCAACAAGGAGCAAGCATGGAATGGTAACACGATTGACTTGCTAACAGACCATAGATCCCTACATCAGTGGCTGCTGTGGCAGACTATAGCAGTTCAGCTAGTTGCTGTTGACTGACACCGGACATGAATTCAGCTTGTATCAAATATTGATCTTATGTACAGCCACTGATGTAGGGATCTATGGTCTGTTAGCAAGTCAATCGTGTTACCATTCCATGCTTGCTTCTTGTCGGTTTACATTGTGGACCAGTAGCAGATTTCTTTATCCTACATCCTGATTTCGTTAGAAATGTTTTTATTTTCTTGTTTGTGTCCTTTTTCTTTTCAGTGAGTTCCAAGTTGTTGGTGCAGTTCGAATTCGGCAAGATGATGTATCTCTTTGATTCCACCATTGGTTTGGTTTGCTGTTGTTGATAATAGAGAGGTTTAGATTTCACGTCGACGGGTAACGTTGAACGCTAATAATGACGTCACGTACTACACACAACTGTACATGACACCATGTACCATACCACGAGGCTCGCTGACGTCACAAGGTCACGTGATAAGCCTTCGAGGCCACGTTTCTGACGTTTCTAGAAGCAGTTCTACGTATGGTGACGAGTCTTGTAGCGCGCGAGTTTTCAAGCTAGTACAAGCATGCCATCTCGGTGGACTTTAGAACAAGACACGGCGCTGTGCTTGGAAGTCTTTAAAATTCGACCTGAGAGTTTAGCGCAGTGGACAGAGATAGCAGACGATCTCAATAAAAGATTTTCCCGTGAGACCAAGTTCACGGGAAGAGGCTGTAGAGATAGGACTAACTTGCTAAAGAAAAAATACAAGCAAGAGGACAGAAAATCTCTGAAAAGGTAAAATTAATACTATATATTCAGTATTTTGTATTGCTTTGCTCTATTAGGTCAGGAACAGAGGAAGAAGTTACTGAACTTATGGAGGTTCTTGAAGACATCGTCTCTTATGAAAGAGATTGCTGTCTAATCAAGGAAGCAGAGAAATTGGCAGCGATTGAGAAGAGGAAAATCGAAAAAGAGGCCGGAGAGAATCTGAGAAAGGCAGCGATGGAGAGATTATCAAGTATGTATGAAGACAAGTAGCTAATTGTATTAACCAATAATAATTTTATGATAGAAAAGAGACGTTCGAATGAAAGGGATCCAGATGTTTCGGTATTGGGCGACAGTACATACTATGGTGACGACGGTGAAGATGAAGTTGAAGAGAGACTGCAGCTTGCTGAACAGGAGAATTTAAAACCAAATAGCCCGAAGAAAACAAGAGGTGAGAGAACATGTGATTTAGTGCATGCCCCTTTAATTCTTTCTGTGTACGCAGGAACTATAAAAAGTACCATACAGGTTTTTGCGTTACAGTTTGAGAAGAAGGCAGCTCTAAAAGCAGAAGAACTGGAGATAAGAAGACTAGAATTGGAATTTCAACGAAAAAAATGGCAAGCAGAGCAAGATGAGAGAAACCAACGGCTGAAACTTGATTCAGAGGAGCGTATGGCTCTAATTGAAGTCATCAAGAAGAAATGTTAACAATAATTATTATATTATTGAATTAAGTATTTGACAAATACATTTCTAAACTTGGTGGGTGTACATTAAAATAGCTAGATGTCTGAGAGCCGTATAGACAAGTATGACAGTTAGCTAGGAGAACTCCTACGAAGTAGTACTTGCCTACAGGTTGCAAGAGAATTTTTAAATTCTTCTTGAAATCCAGGAAAGCGAACAACTGTGTGACCTTCCCAAAATTCCATTCGACTGCTATACGAACGGCACTCATGGATTTGTTGAACTCAATTTGTGGTTGGGTCAGTTGACCGCGACCGAACGGAGAAATCACATTGCGAGATAACCCATATGCCGGATCGCCATAAATCACATAAGGGTCTCCATTAGGATGAACCATTGGTCTAAGTTTGTCCAGCACCTGACTCTCACGCAATATGAAAGCATCGTGTCTTCGTCCCTCTACAGGTCCAAATAAGTGTGCTATGAGACCATTTGGAGTAGTGATAGACTGCAGAATTAACACATAAAAAGTACAAAATGAAAATAATAGCACATTACCTGAAATTTTATGCAATGGACTCTCTTGTGTCCATTGAATAACATACGCTGATGTCTGATTGGTCGAGCAGTTGGTCTAACTGTACCATCCACAAACCCTATGCATGTAGATAGTGGAGCTCCTCTCTCTTCAATAGCTGCAGCAAATGCCTGCTTGTCGAGCCATACAAGATCGAAACTTGAGAGAAGGTGACTATGCCTGGTATGTACATCATCAAGGATCTACACCAAAGCAAAGTACTCATAATCCTTAATAATTGTTATTACAAAGGCTCACAGTATTAAAAATCAGACTCAACTCCGTCTTTGACCGTCCAAACAATTTGGTTAGATCGCTTAGCCTGTTTGGGTAAGTCAATCTTCTCAGCAGTACCAAGAGAGCCTCCTTTCCAGTAGCTGTTGTACCTTGCTCACATACATACCTAGGCCGAATAACCAGCGCTTGGAACAGTCGTTGAATATCCTCTTTCTCAAACCTACAGTTATTTTGAATCAGGACGGTATCTATGAGCTCTGCGCGTGTTTTTGATTACTGACCTGAAAAGCTGCTCGCATTCCAATTGCGATAAGTCATCGAGATTTAGCCGAGGACCTAGAGCCACTTTTGGAGCTAGAGCGAGTTCTAACATGATAGCAGCAATCATCTCTTCGTCTTCACTAGAATCAGAGTCGCTCAAATCGCTGGCCATAGACTCCTGGATTATTAATTCTACGATCTCGTTCAACTGTCGTCTACATGAATGTAAAACTGTTATAGCAACCATTTGCTACTTACTTCGTCCTAGAATCCATCTCTCGCTCAAGCACGACGAGCAGCAGTCAGTGCATGCAGCAACGATCTACTGCGTAATGGCGCGTGCACATACGTATACTCGTCTACTGTTTCGTATACTATTGTGACGTCACTCTGATCAGGTCTAACATTTGGCGTTGCCGTTCGCGATTGAACGTGAATCTAAACCTCTCTAGTAATTGCTTTTTAACTTTTAGCTCATGTTATTCCTAAATACTGAAACTAGCTCATGGATTCATGCATGCTGCAGGATTGCACAGCATACGAGCCCCGCCCACTCTGGTTTAGAAATTTCTGTATGGCTGTGATATTATCTGGTAAGCAGCAGAATGATGATACTACACGAGCTTACTCGGTGAGTTGTTCTTCAAAGACGCCAATATGCGCTCTCCAATACGGCGATACTATAATAACTAGAGTTCTAACGAACACATACCCGTGCGCTGAGCTAGGAGCTAAACACGACTACTCCAGCATTACTGCAACACGCACGTTACAGCTAGCCCATAGACAGCTCCAGAAAAATAGATGGTAGCATACATGCACTAACAGTTGATTGGCACATCACAGAAGGCCTCAAGAAAGACTGATACCATACCTATAGGCCTCAAGAAGCTCTGACGTACGGTACATGTGAGACTGAGTGAGGACATCGACATGGATAGGAGGTTGGGTGACACACCCACAATACCGTAAAGTGCTCTTACAAGGACACGTAGCTTTAGAAAGCCATGGATTAGCCGCTCGAGCAAGGCTTGCCAGCACAGAAAACGTCTTCATAGGACTATAAATTCAGTGAAGAAGCTGCAGAGAGTTTTTTCATGGAGAGTTTCGAGCGGTAAGACGTAAACAAGCGGGTTTTTTGACGACACACATATACATACACAGACGGACACAAACGCATAACCCTCGCGCATATTGCGCACGGGTAATAAATTCGTGTGATCGGTCACGTGCGTATTACGTAATCACAACATGGCGTCAAACACTTAGCTGACAACTGTTCGTGGAATCGTGATCGTGAACTCGTCTAATTTATATCGTAGTTTCGCTAAAAACTAAGTTCAAAAGGCACATGCCATGGAGAATTTCACGACTGTTCGTGGGTGTTTTGGTCACGGCACTGCTCACGTAAAGGTGCTAGGCGAGTGGAAGAAGAAAGAAGAAGAAAACGAAGATGACGAAACTCTATTTTCACCGTTTCCAGGTTCGTCACTTTAGCAACAATTTCAAGCAATCTGCTTACTACTGTAAGATGGGGCAACGCCAGATAGCAGATCCAAGTGTCTTAGGATGTATGAAATTCATCACCAGGCGAAATATCAGCGTTTGAACGCTAATACATTGTATGTAGCCGCCATCTTGTTTTCTCATTCATCAGGGAGTCACTACCGTGCCTCCCTAATACCATAGTAATGGATGCAACTGCCATTTTGTTTAGGTCGAATTATACACAATTCACCACCTGTATACTATCACTATCACAACTATAACTAGAGTTCTATGGAACACATGCCCGTGCACTGAAATTGAGAGCTGATAGGACTTTCATCAAGAACTCTGTAACAGTTATGAACCTTGTGAATGATGAATCTGAACCGGCTGATTGAAATTACATTTTATCTAACAGTAAATTTCTTGACTCAGTGATGATATAATAATTATTAATTTTATTATAATATTATTATTCATTAAACATTACATGTATGACGTATGTCTACTTTGCAATTGGTGCATGGGTGACTACTGTAGCTTGATGACGGATTCCGAGTGCTGCATATAGGACGGTTGCGAATCTAATGTGCATGAGATGGATTTGCGATCCGCAGATTACAGTGAAACTTCTCTGAGGCGGACACCATTGGGACCAACAATCTCGTCAATTACAGTGAGGGTGTCGCTTATCATCCAACCTCTTCTGACGCTGCTCTGGTGTTTCACAGCTAGCTTCTTCCTGTAGCTTCATGGACACGCTTATCATCCAACCTCTTTCTCTTTCGAGCTTGCCGTTTAGTTTCCCTATAAAAAACGATTATCAAGGCCCCAAGAAAAACTATGGCACTCTACATACTTGAAGAAATCTTCAGATTCTACAGCCTCAAGGGGCTTTAACGATGGCTTTCCCGTTCTCCTCGACATTTAGTACTGCCGTACACGAGATTTCGGTTGGGCGATACGCCCACAATGCCGTATATTGCTCTTAGAAGGCCATAGAGCTATTAGAAAACTATCGATTGGCCGCTCGATCAAGACTCTCAGGACGCTGTAAATGTCTTCGCAGGACTATAAAAGTTCAGTAAACAGGCAGCAAAGTGCGTTTTTGTGGCGAATTTCGAGCGGTGAGACGTAAACAAGCGTGTTTTTTGTCCACACACACACACATATAGACGAACACAAACGCATAACCCTTCGCGCATACTGCGCACGGGTAATGAATACCAGCTTGTATTTTGATGGTATTCCAGGTGCCTTTCCAACTAAAATAGTTTAATATTGGATCATGGCTGTAAGCACGGCGTGCCGGGGGGATACTGCAGATCGGCATGTAACAACTTCTCTGGTTCATGGTTAGCAAGAAATGTCATCAACATACAAGCTGGTATTAGGGAGGCACAGTAGTGCCTCCCTATGTAGGGTTGAACGAGAAAACAAGATGGCGGCTACATACAATGTATTAGCGTTCAAACGCTGATATTTCGCCTGGTGATGAATTTTATACGTCCAAAGACACTTAAATCTGCTATCTGGCGTTGCCCCATCTTACAGTAGCAAGGAGATTGCTCGAGATTGTTACTAAAGTGACGAAATTGGAAACGGTGAAAATCGAGTTTCGTCATCTTCGTTTTTTTCTTTCTTTCTTCCACTCGCCTAGCACCTTTACGTGAGCAGTGCCGAGACCAAAACACCCACGAACAGTCATGAAATTCTCCTGGCATGTGCCTTTTGAACTTAGTTTTTAGCGAAACAGCGATATAAATTCCGCAATTTCTTGATCGTGATCCATTGTCAGCTAAGTGTTAGACGCCATTAATAATTATAGTGATTGCGCAATACGCACGTGACCAAGCTGTGGTTGGCGCACATGACCAAGCACAAGCTTGAGTATCGCCACGCCGTATAGATCACAGAGAACACATATTTATCAGGAGTCTTCGAAGAACGGTAAGCTAGCAAGCGCAGAATCACCATTCTGCCTTGCCAGATAATTATAACCGCCGTAAACAAGTGTGGGCGGGGCTCGTATGCACTGTATTCATGCATGCGTAGGCGAGCTGATATCTACAGCATAAGAATTATTTAGCTACAAGTTTAAAATTGTTAATAATAAAGAAAAGCCATCAACAACAGGAAAACCAAACCAATGGTGGAAACAAAGACGGCACAGTAATTGCATATTATTGAACTGCACTTCACTGAAAAAGAAAAAAGGACACAAACAAGAAAATTAAAAAGATTTCTATCGAAATCAAAAGGATGTAGGGTTGTGAAATCTACCACTGGTCAACAACGTAAACTAACAAGGAACAAGCATGGAATGGTAACACGATTGACTTGCTAACAGACCATAGATCCCTACATCAGTGGCTGTACATAAGCTGTCACAAGCTGAATGCACGTCAGGTGTCAGTCAACAGCAACTAGCCGAACAAGCCATAGCCAACCACAGCAGCCACTGATGTAGGGATCTATGGTCTGTTAGCAAGTCAATCTTGTTACCATTCCATGCTTGTTCCTTGTTAGTTTACGTTGTTGACCAGTGGTAGATTTCACAACCCTACATCCTTTTGATTTCGAAAGAAATCTTTTTAATTTTCTTGTTCATTATAGTTGTGATAGTACAGGTGGTGAATCTTGTACAAGTGGACCCAAACAAAATGGCGGCTGCATGCGTAATTGTTGTAGACGACGTAGTTTTGGAAAACCCCTATTATCCTATAGTATCAGTCTTACTTGCAGCTGCTTCAGTTGCAGTGCTACCAGGTTGAATAGATGAACCACTGATAGCTGTGCCAGTAGATGGTGAGCTATCAACGGAGCCTGTAACAAACAATATATTTATGGTAATTTTAATGGGTTGTGCATTCTTTTGCTATAGTAGAGATACCTTTTTGTCCATATAGCTCAAAAATTTTTTGCTCCTTTAATTTTTCCTTGAAGTGAATCCTTAGCTCTTCCCCTGGCTGTTCACGATACTTCTCTTCAAACTTCCTTTCAACTTGTTCAAGCTCACTTTTAGACTTTTCTTCACTCAGCTTTTCTGCTTTCTTCATCTCTACATCCAGCTTGCTACACTTCTCCTCATATCTAACATTCTCCAATCGTACTACTTCAATCCGACCTTCTTGCTCTTTCTTTAGTGATTCGGATTTTTCTTCAAAGTGAAAATTCTTCTGTCCCAAATCTTTCACTTCTTTCTCGAGCTTATTACACTTTTCTTCATATTCCAACTTCTCTTTCCGTACTGCTTCAAGTTCATGCTCTAGCTCCTCCCTCTTGTTAGTAGAACATATAACCAACTCAGCCTTTTGTTCTTCAGCTTCCACTAGGTTCTTTTCAAGCTCAGAACACTTCTCTTCATAATGTGATCGCAGTGCTATCTCATTTGTCTTCATAATTGCTGCAATCATCACGTTCACATCACTACTAGCCATACCCACTGCTTGTTGAGTATCACCTAATTAGGAAATTTAACACTTAAATTACGAGCTTAAAATTTTAAGAAGAGTACAAAACAATATGGATTAATGTATAATTAACCCTCGACACATGCGCGAGTGTTACGGTTCGTTCTGTTCATTGAGCTGCAGAGATCAGCGATCACTTCTACGTGCTGGTAAGGTTATGAGCATGATAAGCACGGCAATGGCTTACAATGTGACTCGTGGATTTTGCTCAAGTGCTTTCATTCTCGAGTTATGGCTGACTCACCTTGACGCCTCTCTGACTACAAAAGTGCCCAGCTCTGAGGATATGTAGAAATTATAAGAAAGAGCAACAGCAATGGCTACCTAGACTACAGCAATGGCTACCTACTCCTGTGTTCATGGTCTCACCCTTGTGACACACCTTGTGGTCAGCACTTTGCTGTCTTCTGGTTAGCACTACATAGCTAGTCATAACATTGTTCCAAGGCTCTAATTTCTTTGGAAAAGAGCCTGGTACAGACTGTCTGCACATGCTCAAATTACCTCACTTTTATTGGGCGATTGGATATTCTCGTTACACGTCCGTGACATGTATGATGAAGTATTACATCATACTAATGGACAATGTATCACCAGCGACCAGGAATGTTTGGAGGAATCACTCCATACCGCATAATTGGCAAAGAACAAACATAGTAATTTCAGTCGCCATTATAATCAACGTCAGCTGTTTTGGTGACATCATATACGTATTAATTAAATGACCCTCACGAGGGATGTTGCTGGTATATAGGCACGACCGCCCGAGGGCCTATATACTGCAACATCCCGAGGGAGGGTCATTTAAGTGATTTATATCCCGTTGCTATGTGGTTGCTTAGCTGCGCTCGTTGCCTAGTATCTATGACGTCAATGCATGGTGTAGCATAGCAACGAATGACGTCATACTGTATTAGTACAGCTGCAAGGGTCAACTACAGCCATCCGTGCTCTGTGATCTGCTTTGTTTTAGACTCGAAAATGGATACGAGGAGCAAGAGAAGACGTGATTTTGACTTAGAGGTTGATGGCTGGTCAGATGATAAAGAAAATGAGCCAGTTGAGAAGAGAAAAAGGTTAAGTCTCTGTCTCAACAAGAAGAAGCCTGCGGAGCGGTATGAGTTCTTAGAAGATGAAGATTTGGTATCATTAGCCGAGAAGTACACAGCTAAAAACACTGCAACTAGTACCAGATGGGCTGTGAAGAATTTTGAAGATTGGAGAAAGGCTCGCAAGGAGCACTTCCCAGACAAAGATCAAGTTCCTGATGATCTGTTTCGTGATGGCAATCGGCAAGATCTCTGCAAGTTTTTAAGTGCTTATGTTGCTGAAACAAGAAAACAGGATGGTTCTCCCTACCCACCCAAGACCGTTTATGCTCTACTCACTGGTCTACTACGTCACTCTCGAACGTTAAATGCAGCTTCTCCAAACTTTCTGGACACCGAGGACCCCAGCTTCTTTTCATTTCATGCTTCACTTGACAATCTCTTTTGTCGTTTGCGGTCGTCTGGGATTGGATCTCAAAGCAAATCCGCTGAAATCTTCACAAAAGTAGATCAGAAAAAACTGTGGGATGATGAAATACTAGGCTTGGAAAACCCAAAGTCTCTTCTTCGAGCTGTTTTTTTCCTGAATGGCAAGAATTTTGCCCTCCGTGGTGGCGAAGAACACAGGCAGCTAAAGCTTTCTCAAGTAAAAAGATTTTATGATCCTGACCATTATGTTTACACAGAAAACTCCTCTAAGAATCGCTCTGGAGGATTAGCACAACTCCGTGTTACTAACAAGCGCGTCCCAGTCTATGCTGTTCCTGAAGCAGGTGAAAAGTGTCACGTTAGTGTCTTAGACAAGTATTTGAGTAAGCTTCCACTTGATGCCATTGAGCGAGACAATTTTTATCTTACTCCTTTGCCGGCTGTTCCCAGTAATAGTCAAAGATCATGGTTTACATCAGTTCCAGTTGGTCGCAACAGTTTAGGGAAAATGGTTAAAGAGATGTGTTCTGATTCGGGCATTGGTGGTAATAAAGCCAACCATGCATAGTCTTAGAGCAACAGCTGCAAGTGAGCTATTTCATGCCGGCGTTCCTGAAAAAGTTATCCAGCAGCGAACCGGACATCTTTCGCTGGGCGGGTTACGTCAATATGAGAAGGTGACAACAACTCAACAGCAAGCTGTTTGTCGTGTGTTATCTGTGAATACAAATTCTACTTATGACAACGAAGTTTCCCGCATGAGCTTACCTTCAACTTCTTCAGCAGTACCAAGCTCACATTCAACTTCAGCTTCACAAGTTGTACCAAGCACAACTACAACAGCTGCAGCTCTACCGCAAATGAATTTTAGCTCTTGCTTGGTTCACATTTATCAAGGCACTACCCCAAGAATTGAGCTGATGACAGCCATTTGACTAACTCTTTGCTTTCTATTATAATCATCATTATTTTATGCAATTTGATCACTTTTTCTGCAACGAAATATAGCATTATCCTCTTGAAATAATATTAGCATTAAGCACTCTAAATATAGCACCTCCACTTGTGAAATTGCATTGAGGTAAATGTAGCTTATTTAGAACACATCAATATCCTTAGCAACCACATAGCAACGGGATATAAGTATATGTTATACCATGCCTACCCTTGGTGTATCACGAATACACGAAGCAATAACTATTAATCCCGAGGGCGTAGCCCAAGGGATTAATGGTTATTGCTGAGTGTATTCATGATACACCACAGGTAGGCATGGTATAACTGACTTGTACCATGGCAACCACAAGGCCCAGTGATGTCTGTAGGTTTCTATAGGATAAATAGAGGCGGCTTGCACACTCTTTATAGCTTACTGGTGAGGTCAAGAGTTTATAATGAACAGAGAGTATCGCACTCCAATTGGTCCATCACGGAGACTCTCGGGAAAGTAACGTGACCAGCACGCGAGCAAATGACGTCCGCAAATAATTAATTTTATAACGTGACGTAACAATGTATACTCTAATGCGGCTGGCATGCGTGGGCACGCTGATCAGCAAGCTAATACGTACGTATTAGTACAGCAGGAGGATGTAAATGCCAAACTTTAGAGTCGATGATAAGCTGATGTCCTTTCGTTACTGTGTATCCCACCCGAAAATTAAGCCAATCGCCATATTCTTTGTCTCCAGCAGTACTTAAAGCGTTAATGAAGCTGTCCACTGGTAAACTAGCTGGTCGTTTTGCCTGCGGAGTTCCATGAAACTCGTGATCGCTTGCTGCTGCTCGCTTCATCGTCGTTGCTAAGGCTTGCACATGCAGGTCGCTGGGCGTGCCTAGCCTGCATGCATTACGTAGGCAAAATCGACAAGTACACTGTTAAAACTGGGGTGTATGACAAACAGGGGTGTCGCAGTGACACCCCAGTTTTAACAGTGTATTGAACAACGTCAGAACACGTAATAGCGCTCGCGTGCTGGTCACGTTACTTTCCCGAGAGTCTCCGTGATGGACCAATTGGAGTGCGATACTCTCTGTTCATTATAAACTCTTGGTGAGGTTGACTCGCAACTCTCACCCCTTCCTATTTTCTCTCTGGAGGGTACAGCGCTTTGCAGGTAGGTTGTCAGAAGCAAGCTGACAGAGTCTAGCTTGTGGTCTAGATACAGTATACACAATGTACCACAAACAGGCACCCATGCATTGTGAATATCATTATAAACAATACATGCAAGAATGTGCACTGTATATAAACCACAAGCTAGACTCTGTCTGCTTGCTTCTGACAACCTAACTGCAAAGCGCTGTAGACCATTTGTATGGTCTTTTTTGCCCAGTGGGTGTCATGTGACTTCCTGTGGATCGAATATCAAGATACACCACAGGAAATCACATGATAAACCGTGGAATATCTAGTTATTCCACAGGAAATCATGTGACTTTCTGTGGTATATCTGAAATACACCTCTGAAAATAAGGCTTCCTATGGTACAAATAGATTTATGAGACTACGTAACTGGGATTGGAAACGGTGCATGTGCGTTGAAACACTCCGCGTCTGTTGCTAGAGTGGACTTGCAATATGGCTGTCAGCGGCGCAGCAACGGTCAAACGACAAACGCTTGAAGGAGACACCTATACACACAGCAGATGCTGTGCAAATTGGCTTCATACGTCAGAGATGCTTGTTTGTGAGCTGATAGAAGCTTGAGCGTTTTTTCGTACTGTAAGAGGCCTTTTTCCCTTGAAACGAACGAGAAAGCCGGTATTTCACGGGCACACTGAATGCTACAAACAAATGCATCGATGGTACTACCCATTCAGTTGTATGAAACAATTGTCGATCTTTTAAACTGCAAGGCTGTCTTGGCTCCCAGTTGCTTGGTATTGTCCCAAAAGGGATTCCCGTGAATCGACTAAAACCAGCTAAATTCTCTACTCTAGCGACAATTTTGTTCTACACAAATTGCTAATGCAGCCAAATACTACAGTACTTTATACAGCAGGCATTTGGTTGACACTTAGAAACAACCAAGTAAACCACCAGAAGCTTCAGCAACTCACAGGAGGGATCCCTGCAAACGCACTGTTTGTTTGGAAATGAAAAACTGCATGCAAAAGACTATTTTTAATCGATCTCGGTTTTAAGCTTTTACCATCACTGAGAAGAGAATTAACGCATTGAGTCTGAAAAGCTGGTTGGATTTCTTGAAGCGCCTTGAGCTTTCCAGCAAACGAGTCACAAAGGCTAAAAATTAGTCTAAAAATCAGCTTTTTCAATCGGACACGGAGTGCTTCACGAGGTTTGTACGCGTTGCTATTGATATCGCACCGTTGTTTCCAATCCCGGATACGTAGTCTCATAAATCTATGTCATATACTACACGTAGTATTACACGCCCTCTAATCACAATATTGCCAATTAAAATCGTTATATGCGTGTGACACTCTTTACCAGGAAAGGGACTGGGTACGAGGCTAGTTGGCACTATAGCTGCTCCGAACCAGGACCTATATAACACTACAATGTGCATACCACGCCGAGGGTTCTGTGAAATCTGTTTATTCGTTCTTACATATGGAGATAATATGGACAAAATTGCTCTGCATCCATCAATGTGCAAACATGCACAAGCAAGAGTACATGCATAATTCTAACCAGATTTTTCAGCAAAACCACTTGTAGGGTTGATCACTTGAGATACAGAGGATGTATTCTCACCACTGAGAGCGCCTAAAATAACAAACACAAAAATTAAGGATAACTATATGATCATTCAACACCTTTACCTTCATTAGGAACAATTCGTAAACCGATCACTAGTTCCAGGACACCTTTGTTAGCCAGATATTCAGATGACAGGCATTCAGCTTTCTCTCTCAATGTAGGGACCAGTGATGTGGGAACATACCATGTGACACACACACAACCTGTACGAACTTCACAAAGTAACATAGCTTTGCTAGTGACTCCAAAAAGCTGATAAGGAAGTTTCTCTAATATTTCAGCAGTATCACAGTTTACGGTGCCTGCATCAGTTTCATCAGTGCCCTTCAATTTCAAGGTGACCTCGGCCATACCTGTGATATCTTTTAAGCTTTCTTTTAAAGAAAAATGAAAGCTTTTGAGACTGAAACTTGATAGAAATCCTTTGAGTAGCTCTTTATAATCTAGTACAGCATTGCAGACTTTTCTTTCAAAGAACGGCGTATACAAGTGATTGGGTCTAATACTGCAACAGGCAATCAGAGGTTCAATGTTGAATAAAAAGATTTTTTTCTCTAGATCAAGCAAATCAATGACACAATTGAGAGAGTTACAACTCTTAAGTGAGACGCACTTGCAGAGTCGGGACAAAAACACTGTCAGTTTGTCTAAGCTCTCTTTGGAGATTTCAGTCATTTGCAACACAGTTAACAAGTTAGCATACTCTGCACTAAGGAAGCTAAGATGTTCCACAAAATCAGGCTGTACATCCACATTTACTGCCAGGGGCTCCACAGTGACAGTGTGAACTGAACAAACAGACAACACATAATGTATCGCTTAGAATTAACCACACTCAAAAGTGCCACTTAAATGGAATGCCTAAATTTAGGCAATTTACTCCATAATTAATATAGGACAACATGACTAAACTTTCAGAGGCTTTAGAAATCTAGCATACCCAAATTAAGGTACTTCCTATTTCAGTTTTTAACTAAAATTAGGTAATTTGTGCCTTTATTTGGGTCAAATTTGAGCAAAAGTTTCAAGTTTTGTTATAGGCTAATGCTAAAGATAATCAATAAAAAGGTAACAAACCTGCAAAAAATAATTGGACAAAATTAAAGTTAAAAACATGTTATAATTGGGGCGAGCCTGAGCGAGCCCCACATTGATGGTGATGTGCGTCCCACGTCGCGGGGAATGTTTGTATATATGTATGTATCTGGCCGCGTCGTGCGTTTGTCCTCCCTATGTTCCCGAGAAGTCACGTGCGCTTACACATTGACCGCGCCCCATGATGTAATCCTCACGTGGCGCGATTCAAAACAAGAAAGCGCATTGGAGACGCCTGGATCGACTTCTACAAGGTAAGAGTACTGCCAGGAAGCGACAACGTGCAGCAGAGTCACCTGATCACAGAGCTCTACGACTAGAGCGACAACGGAAATACAAGAGCAGAGGGCTTACTGTTGTGCATATGTAGAAAAAATTGGGTGCAGGACATAAATCAGCTCAGGCTCGCCCCCAGTATTTTATAAATGTACTAGTTATTATGGGTGTCATTATAAAACTGGTGTATGCTGACACTTTAAATTTGAGTATACAGTGCTTCCAGCTTAGAGCTGCCACTTTCAAAAAATTAATAGTGTTCTCCTACTAGACAGTGTACCACTCTTTGTTGCCACTTATAATTAATTCTATTGCTACGTAAACTATTACTGGCTTGAGTACTATAATGCTCTTGGTGTACTAACAAACCAACTTACGTACATGTATGAACAATATAGTTTTGGGATGGGTGGGACGTCATGTAACCATAAATACACAACTTTTATCGGACGGCGATTATTTTTGTGAATGCAACCAGCTAATCAACTTTAATGAGAGTAATGTGGGCTGGGGTAGCCATATCCGGGATTGGAAACGACGGTCTGATGTCAATAGCAACACGTACAAACCACGTGAAGCACTCGATCGATCCGTGTCCGATTGAAAAAGCTGATTTTTGGGCTAATTTTTGGCCTTTGTGACTCGTTTGTTGGAAAGCTCAAGGCGCTTCAAGAAATCCAACCAGCTTTTCAGTCTCAATGCGCTCTCTTCTCAGTGATGGTAAAAGCTTAAAACCGAGATCGCTTTAAAAGAGTCTTTTGCGCGCAGTTTTTCATTTCCAAACAAACAGCGCGTTTGCAGGGATCCCTCCTGTGAGTTACTGAAGCTTCTGGTGGTTTACTTGGTTGTTTCTAATTGTCACTTAGAGCGTAGCTTTAGGTGGGGTTAGCCGCACGCCCGCATCAATGCCCACTTGGCAGCGCGCGCCCGCGCTTCCAAGCACATGTCGCTCGAGCATGCGCAGTAGTTATGCACACGTCTGCCGCATGCTGAATTGAAGCTTCTGAGCTGAGATCTGTCTGTAGCGCTCTCAGCTCGTTTGGTTTTTTTTGGTTTGTTGGTTTGCTCGTCTCTCCTGTCATCCATCCGCATCATGTCTGACTCCGAGGATACGCCAGGAACATCGAGAGACCCGATCACTCCAGACCTACTGGCCGCCATCGACGCCGCGGTTACCAACGCGCTGGCGAAGGCTCCCCCTACACCTGCTTCGGCTCCAGGTGAGTGTCTACAAACGTTGTATGTTGTAATTGAGACGAGGCAGCCTAAGGGTCATCACGCCCAGTGACCTCTCAGACAGGCAATGTCTGCCGCCGCGGCAGCGCTCTCACGCAACAATGGGACCGCTGTCCCGCCCCCTCGCTAGCCCTATGGGACCGCTGTCCCGTCCCCTCGCTAGCCCTCTGGACAGTCGACTGAGCTAGGGCCGCCGCTCGCTCACGTCGCGCAGTTCCAGCGCCATCTCCGTGGCACCCCTTGCCCATCCGCCTGTTCTATCTCCCTCCCTCTCCCTCTCTCCCTCTCTCCCTCTCTCCCTCTCTCCCTCTCTCCCTCTCTCCCTCTCTCCCTCTCTCCCTCTCTCCCTCTCTCCCTCTCTCCCTCTCTCTCTCTCTCTCTCTCTCTCTCTCTCTCTCTCTCTCTCTCTCTCTCTCTCTCTCTCTCTCTCTCTCTCTCTCTCTCTCTCTCTCTCTCTCTCTCTCTCTCTCTCTCTCTCTCTCTCTCTCTCTCTCTCTCTCTCTCTCTCTCTCTCTCTCTCTCTCTCTCTCTCTCTCTCTCTCTCTCTCTCTCTCTCTCTCTCCCCTCGCTCCATTTCACCCCTCGCCCGGGGGTCCTGGTGGCAGCCCGCCGGCTCACTCATAGACATGTTCAGCTCAACATGTTATGTGTGCGTCACATATCACAATTTATCTCATGCCACTCTCTACTGCAGGTGGCTCGTCTGCTCCTACACTCCTCCCTGGCCACCTTCTCCCACCTGTAGGATCCCTCGCTGGCTTCCCTCTTCTATCTATAGCAGCAGCACCCCCAGTAGCTGTAACTGGGTCTGCCATGTCGGCCCCTCTCACCGCAGTGTCAACCACCGCAAGCCTCCCATCGCTTGCCTCCATTCTGTCAGCCCCGATATCCTCGCTGTCCAGCCTGCCCACTACCTGCGCGACCCAACCTCTGGTGGTTTCGTCGGCGCTTACGCCAATACCAGGCAAGGTGGTGGAGAAAGTGCAGAAGGGGACCTATGTGGACTTTAAGGAGTTCCTCTACGATAACATCCTACTGGTACAAAGGCTGCAGGAATTAGGGCACACCGGCCCATCACTGCACTCAGCCGTATCCACCTCTCGCCTCCGTGACGTGCCCGACGCTCTCACGTGGGCATCATGTTTCCTCGCCTTTATGGCAACCAAGATTGACCACGCCGAAACGAGGCAGCTGGCTGCCTATGGGATGATTGTTCTCCAGTTGGCTCAGCAGCACAGAGGGTCAGGGTGGAAATTATATGACCGCCAGTTCCGTCAGCAGCACGCAGCGGGAGCTAAGGTTCTCTGGACTGAGATTAACCCTTCTTTGTTTCTCGGCAGACCACGGAAAGGAGGATTGTGCCCTTGCCTCTCTTGAGGTGGCCAAGGCCCCACCCCTACCCCCACCCCTAGCCAGTCACCGTCCGGGTCCGAGCCGCCAGCCCAGCAGGGTAGCTCCCTACAGGTCATCCGAGCACTGTCGGCGCTACAATCGTGGCTGGTGCGGGAGTTCTAATTGTCGGTACGAGCACTCGTGTTCAAACTGCCACAAGCCCGGGCACCCGGAGACAAGCTGCCCTGAAGGGCGAAGCGAGAAGGGAAAAGGTCGTCAGTCAGTGGACAAGCCCCCTAGCTCGGCAAACAAATGACTGGAGTACTCACTTGTCTAGCCTCACTCAATGACAGCCAGCTGGAGTACTCACTGGATTAGGCTGAACACTCCCAATACCCCCTGTTTTCTATGTATATCAACTATCATATTCACCAATATATTCACCACATGTGCCACCGCAGTGGCTCCCAACTGTCATTAACCATCGCTGCTTGTTGCTAAATTTTGGTTAACTGCCATTCAGTAACATTGTCTAGTTGACTTCAGTGGCGCCCAGTGCTGCTCGCTAGCTTCCCACGTAACATAATGTTACGGCACCCCCTTCCAGTTATGAGAAAAGTCGCTGCGAGGTGCCTGCAGGAGGTCTCTGTGGTGGGGTGATCCTAGCTGCCGCGAGCGGTGGTCTAATCCAACCGGTCGCTGTATATGTTCCCTCCATGCAGGTGGTACCAACATCGCGCATGGTCGGTACAAGTACACGGATGACCTGTTGGCATTGGAGCGTCACTCGCAGAGAGAAAAAGATGCACTCACTCACCAGCCCGCAGGAAACATTCCGATAAATGAATGGGAACCGTTTCTGGCGAGACACCCCGATCAGGTTTTTGCTGCTTACCTTCGGCGCGGCTTCACAGAAGGGTTCCGTATTGGCTTTGATTGTACTACTAGGCTCAGAAAGGCCCCACAGAACTTCAGGTCCGTCCAAGCTAACCCCGCCACGGTAGAGCAATACATCGAGGCAGAGTTAGCAGCAGGGCGGCTGGTAGAAAGTGCAGCACCCATGACCCGCAGAAACCCAATAGGCATCATTCCGAAACCTCACCAACCGGGTCGATTCCGCCTGATCGTGGACCTCTCAGCACCACGCGGCGCTAGTGTCAATGATGGAATCTCCACTGAACTATCTTCCCTGGTATACATCACAGTGGATAAGGCAGCCAGATTGGTGGCTCACTGCGGTAAAGGCGCTCTGATGGCAAAAACCGATCTGCGCAGCGCCTATCGTCACGTTCCAGTGCATCGAGACGATCAGCACCTACTGGGTATCGAGTGGGATGGGCGCACATTCCGTGACACTGCTCTCCCCTTCGGGCTACGCTCAGCCCCAAAAATCTTTTCCGCTGTAGCCGACGGACTCGCATGGGCTCTCCAATGCGAGGGCGTAAACCTGTCGGTTCACTATTTGGACGACTTCCTGTTTTGGTGTCCCCCAGATTCTCCACAGTGCGCCGTGGCACTGGACACCGCTGTCGCAACCTGCACCCGCTTAGGTTTTCCCATAGCAGCAGACAAGACGGTGGGGCCCACGACGGCACTGACATTCTTGGGCATTGAAATAGATTCCGCCGCCCAAGTGCTGAGATTGCCGAGGGAAAAACTCTCACGTCTCCGCCATCTGGTCAACACATGGTCGTCCAAGCGGAACGCCTCAAAGCGTGAATTGCAAGTGATCATTGGGCACCTGGGTCATGCAGCAGCAGTGGTTACCCCTGGGCACCTGTTCCTAAGGAACCTAATTGAAGCCTCAAAGCGTCCCCGCTCCCCCCACCACCCAACACGCATAAACTTAAAGTGCAGGGCTGACCTCGCTTGGTGGAAAATCCTCTTTGACGAATGGAACGGTATTGCGCTATTCCCTCGGTTCCCAGCAGGCAACACCGTGGTTGCTGACGCATCGGGGTCATGGGGATGTGGCGCCTACTGTTCTGAAACCAGTTCCTGGTTCCAGATCCAATGGCCCAAGTCATGGGAGGCGGTCAACATTGCTACCAAGGAACTCCTGCCGTTAGTGGCCGCATCAGCCTTGTGGGGTTCCTCATGGACAGGCTCTCGCATAAAGTTTCTCTCAGATAATATGGCAGTGGTTCGCTGCTTGTCATCCTTCTCCGCTCATGATCCAGACCTCACCCACCTGTTGCGTTGCCTCTTCCTGCTCAAGGCAAAGTTCCAGTTTGAGTTTTGTGCCCAGCACATAGCAGGAGAACGCAACACTGCAGCGGACGCGCTTTCGCGAAATAAATTACCTCTCTTTCATTCTCTTTGTTCCCAGCCACTGCCCCGACCAACGGAAATTCCAGGAGATCTTCGAACTCTGCTGCTAGACAGATCTCTAACCTGGACATCACCACGCTGGGAGGAGTTGTTCGGAAATTCTTTAAGAACGGTATCGCAAGCCGAACAGTGAGCTCCTACTCGTCCGGACAAAAAAGGTACCTTGATTTCTGCCAAGCGTACAACCTGTCACCTCTCCCTCTATCCGAAACTTCTGCCTGTCTTTTCGCTGCCTTCTTGGCTCACCAAGGTCTGAAAGTCCAGACTATCTCGGCATACTTGTCGGCTGTCCGACACCTACAAATTTCTGCAGGGGGGGCTCCGCCCGAGAGAGCAGAGTGGCCTCGCCTCCACTATGTACTGAGAGGAATTGCCCGCTCCCAGCCAGCGGCCGCAGCTCGCCGCCTTCCCATTACATCTGAGATCATGTCCCGCCTGCAGTCGTCATTCCCATCAGTTTGTCATTCCCCCTATGAGGCTAATTTGCTGTGGACCGCATGCTGCCTGGGTTATTTCGGCTTCATGCGGTCCGGCGAATTCACTTCCCCTTCACCAGGAGCACAGCCTTCAATCACAGTAGCTGACGTCGCAGTTGACTCTCACGATGCCCCATCAGTTGTCAAGGTATTCTTGCGGCGTGCAAAGACAGATCCCTTTGGTAATGGCGTCAACATTTACCTTGGCAGGACAGGATCACACCTCTGCCCAGTGTTAGCAGTTCTGAGTTTTCTAGCACTCCGCAGCAGCCAAGATGGTCCACTCTTAGTCCATGAAGACGGCTCGCCGCTGACCAGAGATCAGTTTGTACGCATGGTGAAGAAGGCATTGTCTGCAGCCAACATCGACTCATCGGTGTACTCTGGCCACAGTTTCCGCATTGGGGCAGCTTCAGCCGCTGCGGCAGCAGGTGTCCCAGCACACTTTATAAAGATGCTGGGAAGATGGGAGAGTGAAGCTTACCACTCCTATATCCGAATCCCAAGAGATTCCCTCGCAGCTGTCTCCCAACTGATCTCTCGGACACCACCATGAGTCATGCTTTCCTGCCGCTCCATGGTCAGTACTGTAATGTCAAGGTAGTTGTATTCACCTGACTCTGACTGGTTGCACTTTTGTTCTCTTCTGTCTATCCCACTTGCATATCTATACTCACATTTGATGTTATTCAGCTGAATTATGTGTTTAATTTATTCATTACATTCGGCACGCTGTCTCGCTTATATCTGCCTCTGTCTAGGTAGGAAAAGCCAGCATCCAAGTAGGGTGAGAATAAGGATTAGAGTGTGGCATAATGGCACGCTCAGACTCCGCCCCCGGTAGTCATCGCTCTGGGCAGTGCCCATCGATGAAGCAATCGGTGGGTGGGGTGTGGGGCGTGGCGACACGCCCCTGCACACCCCTCGTATATTGCGGGGTGGGCATTGTCTCCGGATGGGATCATGTGAGGTACAACTAGAAGGTTATGGATCATGCGAAGGTTAGCGGTTAATTGTCACTTAGAGCGTAGCTTTAGGTGGGGTTAGCCGCACGCCCGCATCAATGCCCACTTGGCAGCGCGCGCCCGCGCTTCCAAGCACATGTCGCTCGAGCATGCGCAGTAGTTATGCACACGTCTGCCGCATGCTGAATTGAAGCTTCTGAGCTGAGATCTGTCTGTAGCGCTCTCAGCTCGTTTGGTTTTTTTTTTTTTTTTCTCCTTAAATCGTTTCTGCGCCAGTTGGCAGAACTCATTCCCGTAGTTGTCCTATAACTTTCCATCGGGATTAGCCCGATGTGATCGTGTCGTCACGCTCAGACTCCGCCCCCGGTAGTCATCGCTCTGGGCAGTGCCCATCGATGAAGCAATCGGTGGGTGGGGTGTGGGGCGTGGCGACACGCCCCTGCACACCCCTCGTATATTGCGGGGTGGGCATTGTCTCCGGATGGGATCATGTGAGGTACAACTAGAAGGTTATGGATCATGCGAAGGTTAGCGGTTAAGTGTCAACCAATGCCTACTGTATAAAGTAGTGTAGTATTTGCCTGCATTAGCAATTTGTGTATAACAAAATTATTGCTAGAGTAGAAAATTTAGCCGTTTTTAGTCGATGCACGGGAATCCCTTTTGGGACAATACCAAGCAACTGGGAGCCAAGACAGCCTTGCAGTTTAAAAGATCGACAATTCTTCCATAGAGTAGTACCATCGATGCATTGTTTGTAGCATTCAGTGTGCCTGTGAAATACCGGGTTTCTCGTTCGTGTCAAGGTAAAAAGGCCTGTTACAGTACGAAAAATCGCTCAAGCTTCTATCAGCTAACAAACAAGCATCTCTGACGTGTGAAGCCAATTCGCACAGCATCTGCTGTGCGTGCAGGAGTCTCCTTTAAGCATTTGTCGTTTGACCATTGCTGCACAGCTGACAGCCATGCAAGTCCACCCTAGCAACGGACGCGGAGTGTTTCAACGCACATGCACCGTTTCCAATCCCGGCTACGTAGTCTCATAAATCTAAGGGGTAGCCTCCTCCCCAGGCCCCACCCACTAATTAATTTGCAATTACAGAGACGGGCCTAGCAACACTCGCGACAAAAACTGTCACAACTACCCACAAAATCGTGGGATCAGGAGCAGGTTACAGCACGCAAAATCCATCGCACACTATTGCTTGACGTACAACGTAACCGTTCTTATACGTAAGTTCACCAAGGCTGCTCAAGTTCTGCTGCTGAATAAGCTGTCGTTTGACTGCATTGTGGCTTGTCTCAGTAGTACTAGGACGCTCTTTGTGCGCCTACACACCGGCGAGAATGAACAGACGAAGGCTTACGTTAGAACGACGGTATTAGAATGGGAGGGGCGTCACGTAAACATGGATACAAAAATTTTATCGGGCGACAGTTTTTATCGCGAGTATAACCAGGCCATCAAACATCGCTTGCTAATAATGAGAAGGGTGTGGCCTGGGGAGGAGGCTAAGTACTATTATTGTTATAATTATTATACATACTAGTTTGTGATACAGATCTCGAAGGGAGTGTGTTTTCATACCCTCCTAGGTGTCGATGTTGTCCTGTATAATACAAAACAACTATACTAAGTCAAAGTTCAAAGCTCTTTAAGAAAACATTCAGATGAACCAAGTTTTATTATAATAAAGAATAAATGGTACTTGTACCATGGGAAGCCTTATTTTCAAAGGCACTGCCAGTGGTGTATTTCAGATATACCACAGAAAGTCACATGATTTCCTGTGGAATAACTAGATATTCCACGGTTTATCATGTGATTTCCTGTGGTATCTGGATATTCCACGGGAAGTCACGGTGGGCCTTGTGGTTGCCATGATACAAGTCAGTTATACCATGCCTACCTGTGGTGTATCATGAATACACTCAGCTATAACCATTAATCCCTGGGGCTACGCCCTCGGGATTAATATTTATTGCTTCGTGTATTCGTGATACACCACGGGTAGGCATGGTATAACATATACTTAATGACCTCGGGAAAGTCGGTTGCCCTCGTACAGTCTCGGGCAACCGACTTTCCCGCGGTCATTAATTTCGTTTAATGCCCTCGCGTGAGGGCAATAACTATATACATACTTGGTAGCGATATTCTTCTCTCAACAAGTGGTGCCACAAAATGTTCTTCCAATATCTTGACCTCTTCTATTAGACCAGCATGTTGTAGAGCAGAGATCAGTGTTCCCCAGGTCAGCGGTCTAGAGTCAATCTCCTGGTTGCGACCCTGAAGCCATTCAGAGAGCAGGAAGTGAACTGACAAGGAATCAACTCTCAGTACTGCTATCACGTGATCAGGAAAGTCCAAGGCTATAGCTAGATCTGTTACTCGTGGTTTAATCCGATCCATGAGTCTGAAGGGAACATTGCTCTCATCTTCATTAGTACAGTAGGACATGTACTGCAGGTCTCTGAGCTTTGGTTTAGTATCTGTAGTGATAAAGCTAAGATATGAGCACCAAGTATGTACTAGTTACCTCTAAATATAGGACCAGGGTTCTGTTCCACATCACCAGCTGATAGTAGGAGGTGAGTAATGACTGCCACGAGCAGCAGAACAAGAGCGCGCCTTATGAGTAGAGATCGACACAGACTGAGAGATGAGAACAGCCCAGCACTGCCACCACCAGCTAGGAACCAGCCATGAGCCACAGACTGCTGATGATGATGGAGATTAGTGAAGAGAGAGCTGCTGGGTGGACGAGAACAGTTGAACAGCCCTATCTTAGCACGCCATAACTCAAGAGAGATCATGTTGAATCCGCCAGATCCTCCCCTTCTTTGTGAGCGATCACGTGCAATGGGCGTGTGCTTTCTATGAGCGCGCGAAATCAAAATGGAGGATGTGAGTGAGATGAGAGCTGGGTTCAAGCGGCCTATGGCTTATGGCGCACCATCCTGAAGCAGCAGCAGCCGCTAGCAGAGTGAAGACACGATCACAGGTACTGATGGAGGAACTAGGACTGACAGAGGAGGAGAGTGGGCGTGGTCTAGCTGACACCAGCAGCAGCTCTGAGGAAGAAGAGAGAGGTTAGTGAGTGAGCATTATGGTTACTAGACCCTTTTATCTCCTCTCCAACCCTCTCGCCTTATGCATCCCTCCTTCCACTTCCCCTCCCTCTCTCCCTCACTCTCTCTCCCTCCCTCTCTCCCTCACTCTCTCTCCCTCCCTCCCCCCCTCTCTCTCTCCCTCACTCTCTCTCTCTCTCCCTCTCTCTCTCCCTCTCTCTCTCTCTCTCTCTCTCTCTCTCTCCCTCCCTCTCTCCCTCCCTCTCTCTCTCTCTCCCTCCCTCCCTCTCTCTCCCTCTCTCTCCCTCTCTCTCTCTCTCTCTCACTCACTCTCTCTCTCTCTCTCTCTCTCTCTCTCTGTGCTAGTAGTTGAGTCCCAGTCAGGTGTGTCATTGTGTCAGTTAGCTACTAGTGATGATCAGAGACACCAGCTATCAACAAGAAATTAAAAAGATTTCTATCGAAATCAAAAGGATGTAGTGATGAAGAAATCTACCGCTTGCAGCTGGTCCCGGTTCGCCATCGCCACTCTTACCGTTCGAGGTCGCCCCCGCTTTCTCTATTCTATCTCCTCCTACTTTGCGGCGACATTGAATCCAACCCTGGACCCTCCTCTGTTGACACAGTCAAGTGCGTGTGCGACTCCTCTAAAGAGTCCGGTCTTATGATCTGTTGTGAAGCTTGCAGCTGTTGGAGCCATTGTAAGTGTGTTAGCGTGTCTGAGTCCGTTGCTTCCAGTTTTCCTTTTGTCTGCCCTCACTGTATTAAATCTTCAGTTGTTGCTCTTTCCTCTGTTAAATCTAAGATCTCTTCTCTCCAATCTTCAATCTCTTCTATAGAATCCAAACTCTCGTTTTTGTCCTCCCAGCTTACCTCCCTTTCCTGTCCTCTTCCTCCTTCCTGCCCAATTTCTCCCTCTAAGCACGAGCCTTCCCTTGCTACTTCTATTATCCCTCCACTTTCCTCTTCCTGTCCTTCTTTGCCCGTTCCGTCCTCTCAGCTGACAAAATCTCTCCCTAAACCCAGCACTTCCCTTCCCACTCCCTCTTTTTTATCCAAACGCCGCCCTTGCCCAAAACCTCCTTTCCTCCCACGTCCCACTCCCTCTTGTCAGCCTCGGCTCTCAACTACTCGTCCACCTCTCCTCCCCACTCCTCCCTCCCCCTCTCTTTGCCTCCCACACCACTCTCTGCTCCAAGCCCCTCCCCTTTCTCTCAATTCTCGCCCTCCTCTATTACCAACTCCTTCTCGTCTCCCTCTACCAAAAATTGTCCCCCACCCACTGCAGGTCCCTCCTCCGCTTGCGTCTTCCCCAGTTCTTCCTCCAGTCCATTACTGCCCCCCTCCGGTACCAAAGCCTCCTCCTCATCTTCCCCTGCCCGTAAATCTCCCTCTCCCCCCACGCACTCTTCCCCTACCTCTTTCTCCTCCTGTACTTCCTCATCACATTGCAAAACACTTAACGGACCTCTTCCTCCTAGCTCTCTCTCATCCCACAAACCTCCCTCTTCCCCCACCCCTTCTTCCCCCACCCCCTCTTGCCCCACCTCCTCTGCTTCTCCCACCCACCCTCTAAATATTCTCTATTTTAATGCCCGCAGTATCCTTCCTAAGTTTAGTGAACTATATAGTCTCTGCCTTATATACAATCCAGATATAATTAGTATTGTTGAATCCTGGCTTTCCCCAGATATTTCAAATACTGAAATCAGTATCCCCAACTATTCTATTTTTCGTCTTGACCGCTCTCGTCATGGAGGCGGTATTCTTGTTTATGTTAAATCTTCCTTACGTGTTACCCCTATTGAATCCCCCAATTCCAATCTTGAGTTTTTGCTCCTCTCTATTAAGTCACACCATCGCTCCTTCTCCTTAGCCACTTTCTACCGTCCTCCCTCTTCTCCTCATGATCTAGATCTCCTTATCAGTTCATTCTCCAAATTAAATCCTTCTCTGCTCCTAAATTTAATTTTATTAGGTGACTTTAATGTTAATTTCTCTAATTCTCATTCTTCTCTCTTTTACAAACTAAAGTCTCTCTCTGACCTGTATCATTTGTCCGCACTCGCTTCCGGTCTCGATGTAAAAATAGACCACTCGGGCGGCTGTATGACCTAAAACAAATCATTAATCAACCCACTCATTACTCTCACTCTGGCTCTCCTTCTATTATTGACCTTGTTTTTGTTCCTTCCTCTGTCTCCCCTCTTACCTGCTCTATTCTTCCTCCTGTGTCATCCTCTGATCACAATTCTATTCTTTTCTCTATACCTATGCTCTCTCCTAAACCTTCATCTTCCGCTCCCCCTCGTCATGTCTGGCTCTACAATCAGGCTGACTTTGATCGTGCTAATGAGATCCTTTCATCTATTCCCTGGTCTGAAATTCTTCCACCGTGTCCTGATACCTCTTGGACTATCTTCAAAGAACTCTTCCTCCGCACCATGCACATTTGTATTCCTTCTAAAGTCTCTTTTCCCTCCACTCTTCCTCCTCACCCCTGGCTTAATAACAAAGCTTTACGTCTTATTAAACAAAGAAACTCTGCCTTCCGTTCTGCTAAACGTTCTGGTTCAACTTCCCTCCTCTGCCTCTATCGTTCCCTTCGTAATAAAGTTGTCTCATATCTCAGAAAACTTAAGTCTTGTTTCTTTAAGTCTCTCACCTCTAATCCTAAATCTTTCTGGCCCAAAATAAAGAAGCTACGCAAATCGCACTCTTCCATCCCTTCTCTATCCTTTAATGACGTCCTAGCCTCTACTCCTACTTCTAAAGCAAATGTTCTCAACTCATATTTCTCTTCCTGTTTTAACTCCTCTTCTCCTCCTCTCTCTTCTCCATCCTCTCCTCCTCCTCCTATCTCTACTCCTCCCTCCCTCTTATGTTCTCCCGACAATGTGCTCGATCTCATCCTTAATTCACCCACTAACATTGCTCCCGGTCCAGACGGTATTTCTGCCCTTATGCTCCGCAACACAGCTCATTCCATTTCTTTACCTCTATCTTTAATTTTTAACTCTTCTATCTCATCCTGTTCCTTCCCCTCTGATTGGAAAAATGCCTTTGTCGTCCCTATTCCTAAATCCTCCTCTCACTCTTCTTCTCCTTCTAATTTCCGTCCCATCTCTTTATTGTCCATTGTTAGCAAACTACTTGAACGTCACATTTTTAACTTTCTATATGATTTTTGTATGTCAAACAACCTTCTCTCTAATTCTCAGTTCGGTTTCCGCCCCGGTTTTTCCACTGAGTCTGCTCTAATTTCTGTTGTTAACTCATGGTTTTCCTCTCTTGACTCACATAAATCTGTTTGTGCTGTTTTCTTTGACCTCTCTAAGGCCTTTGATTCTGTACCCCACCAACCTCTTCTTAACTCTCTATCTTCTCTAAACCTCCCCCCTCATCTCTTGTTTTGGTTTCATAGTTATTTATGTAACCGTACTCAACAAGTTATTGTTAATGGTTCCTTCTCCTCCAAATCTCATGTTGTTTCTGGTGTTCCCCAGGGTTCCATTCTTGGCCCTTTGTTGTTTATTTTGTATCTTAATGACTTGTCCTACCTCCCTTTTTCTTCTTCTGTTAATCTCACCCTCTATGCTGATGATATTCTTCTCTCTCACACCATCTCATCTCCTTTTTGTATGTTCTCTGTCCAATCTAACATTAATTTAATCACTTCCTGGCTATCCACTCACCTTCTTAATGTTAATACAAATAAAACTAAGTACATGATTATCACTCGTAAACCTTCACCCTTCCTCTCTTCTCTCCCTCCTCTTTTTCTTAATAATAACCGTTTAGAGTGTGTTTCTTCCTACAAATATTTAGGTGTACTCCTGTGCTCTAATCTCTCCTGGTCTCCTCACATCAAGTCTGTCTGTTCAAAATCTAGAAAAGTTTTAGGTACCATTTTTCGTCACTTTTATCAGTTCTCATCCCCAAAAACTCTTCTCTGTCTATACCGTGCTCTCGTTCTCCCCCACTTATCCTATTGTTCCTCTGTCTGGTCTCCTCCTGTTTCTTCTGGTGATTCTCGCTCCCTTGAAAAAGTCCAATTCTTCGCCCTCAAACTCTGCTCTAAAAACTGGTCCTCTAATTATTCCTATCTTCTCAAGTCTACTAACTTACCTACCCTCTCCTCTCGCCGCACTCAGGCTAAACTAATACTCACTTTCAAATTTCTTAATGATCTTCACTATTTCCCCCCTTCTATCTTCTCTTTTGTCAATCCTTCCTCTAGACTCTCCCGCCACTTTGACCCACTAAATATTTCTGTTCCCTTCTCTCGTTCATCTGCTTCCTTCCACTCATTTGTCCCTTCTGCCTCCCGCCTCTGGAACTCTCTCCCTCACTCCACGAAAGCTCTTTCTACTCTCTATTACTTTAAAAAACGAATTAAATCTACTATTACCTAACTTTCGTCTCTGTCCTTGTTTTTTTTTTGGTTTTTTTGTTTTTTTTTGTTGTTTTTGTTCGTATTTTTTTTTTGTTTTTTTTTTTTTTTTTTTTTGTTTCTGTTTTTTTTTTTTTTTTTTTGTTTTTGTTTTTTGTTTTTTTTTCTTAAAGCTTTCTGCTTCTTACTTTACACATGTACATTACCACTCTTAATCAAACTTCATAATTATTACTATCTTGCACATTACCACTCACTTTTCCTTTCTTTGATGATACTCTTAATATTAGCCTAATGCTATTGAGTATCTTTTTGCCTTTAAAAAAAAAAAAAAAAAAAAAAAATCCCTACATCAGTGGCTGCTGTGGCCAGACTATAGCTAGTTAAGCTATTTACTGTTGACTGACACTTTGAATAGAATTCAGCTTGTGACAAAATATTGATCTTATGTACAGCCACAGATGTAGGGATCTATGGTCTGTTAGCAAGTCAATCGTGTTACCATTCTATGCTTGTTCCTTGTTGGTTTACATTGTGAACCAGTGGTAGATTTCTTCATCACTACATCCTTTTGATTTCGATAGAAATCTTTTTAATTTCTTGTTTGTGTCCTTTTTTTCTTTTTAGTGAAGTGCAGTTCAATATCATGCATGTACGGAGAAGTCTTTGTTTCCACCATTAGTTTAGTATTCCTGTTGTTGATGGCTTTTCTTAAACTTGTAGCTAAAATCATATATCAGGTCTGCCTAGTCGCCTACGCATGTATGCAGTGCATACGAGCCCCGCCCACACTTGCTTGTAGATCTACACGGCGGTTATAACTATCTGGCAAGTGCAGAATGGCGATCCTACACGAGCTTACCGTTCTTCGAAGACTCCAGACAAATGCCGGGTGTGTGTTCTCCGTGATAGTGATCCAATCATCCACACGGCGCAGCGATACTTTAGCTGCTTGGTCACGTGCACTACCCATTGCTAATTGGTCACGTGCGTATTGCGCAATCACAATAATGGCGTCTAACACTAAGCTGACAATGGATCACGATCGAGAAATCGCGGAACTTAGATCGCCGTTACGCTAAAAACAAAGCTCAAAAGGCACATGCCAGGAGAATTTCACGACTGTTCGTGGATGTTTTGGTCTCGGCACTGCTCGCGTAAAGGCGCTAGGCGAGTTGAAGAAAGAAAGAAGAAAACGAAGATGACGAAACTCGATTTTCACCGTTTACAGGTTCGTCACTTTAGTAACAATTTCGAGCAATCTCCTTGCTACTGTAAGATGGGGCAACGCCAGAGAGCAGATCTATGTGTCTAAAGACGTCTAAAATTCAACACCAGGCGAAATATCAGCGCTTGAACGCTAATACATTGTATGTAGCCGCCATCTTGTTTTCTCGTTCATCCCTACATAGGGAGACACTACCGTGTCTCCCTAATAACACTACAAGTGAGTCACATGTTGTGTCACATGATAGTCACATGGTTGTGTTGTTGCTAGGAGACACGTCGTAAGCTGCGTAGTGCTCAGGCTAGTCTAGTTGAGTCAGAGCAAGAGTAGTCAGGCGTGGCCTGTCTAATCGCATACTGGATATAGTCAGGGGACACTAGTATACCTGAGTTGTACACTTTGCATGAAATCGTGCAATCCAATCAGATTGCAGCATTGAATCGCGTCATGTCCGGTAGGCGGTAACTTTATAAACCACGTTTCCTTACTGTTTCTTTGACCATGTCAGTCGTGTCAGTCGCTCAACCCGCTCAAATCCGAGCTGCAGCGCAGCAGTCTGCCTCCACATGCTACGCAAATCACTGCACTAGCCATCGTATTTAGATATCTGCTGCTTTTATAACCAGGCCACGGTATGGTTATTACAACGTGGTTATTAATAATAACACGTGATTCATCAATATCATTCTGTAATAATTGCATTCCAGCGCGACAACTCAGGTATACTAGTGTCCCCTGACTATATCCAGTATGCGATTAGACAGGCCACGCCTGACTAGAGCAAGAGAGAGATCGTAGAGTGAAGCTGATGAGGAAGACACACAAGACAACAATGGCTAACAAACAGCACCTGATAGAGGATCTACAGGATATCATAGAGGAGAGAGATAGGATGATTAGACAGCTACAAGGAGACGACAGAGATACTGAGAGTACAGCTAGAGACAATGACAAGGTTAGTGAGAGTGACATACCATTTTGTAGCGCTTGTATTTTTCTGTCTTCTTGCAATGATAAAGTGAAAAGTCATAGAGTGTCACCTTCATGCACTAATGTGTTCAGTCTCTGTAGTCACTGTTGTCTTTATTCACACGATGGAGGATGATCAGAGACTGAACACATTAGTGCATGAAGGTGACACTACACTTTCACTTCAGCATTGCAAGAAGACGGAAAATCACTGAATACTCCACTTGTTGTCTAAATAATATTTGTTTTCTTTTCTCTAGTCCTCGTGTGATCTTCATCAACTTGTTAATCGTATATCATTGCTCCATAGTGAGAACAGCTCTCTCACTAACCATTATGAGGAGACCATGGACAAGCTGCAACACACACTGAGAGAGAAGGAGAGACTAGAAGATGAACTAGTCATGTATAGAGAGACACCTCTTACTGTGAGAAGACAACACATAGCTAGCTGAGGGGTCACTGGGGGCTCTCCCTCCCTCTCTCTCCCTCTCTCTCTCTCTCTCTCTCTCTCCCTCCCACCCTCTCTCTCTCTCCCTCCCTCCCTCTCTCCCTCCCTCTCTCCCTCCCTCCCTCCCTCCCTCCCTCCCTCCCTCCCTCCCTCCCTCCCTCCCTCCCTCCCTCTAGCCTCTCCATAAGTCTCATATGGCTCATCAGTTCAACAAGCTACAGGCTAGACTAGATCAGATGGAGGAGGATCATGATGTGACAGCAACACATCTCACCAGAGACCTACAACATCAACATCAGCCAGCACAACAGGTACAGTGCTGGCTAGCTGCCTCAGTGAGTTTAGTATCACCGACATATTGTATTAGGTAGAGTCACTATCAGGTGCTGTACAATCATTGACTAGTGAGAGAGATGGACTACTGATACTCAACCAACAGATCAAAGTAACTAACACACACACACACACACACACACACACACACACACACACACACACACACACACACACAGTGTGACGTGCAGCCATGAATAAGTTCTCTCTCTCTCTCTCTCTCTCTCTCTCTCTCTCTCTCTCTCTCTCCTCTCTCTCTCTCCTCTCTCTCTCTAGCCATTATCATCTGAGGTGTGTTGTCTTGAGAGGGAGTTGCAATTGTCTCATCAACAGGTAGCCATGAGTAGAGCTAGGACCCAGCTAGTAGAGTCAGAGGCAGGGATGGGTCAAGCATTTTAGTGCTTGTGCTTAAAAGTGCTTAAAGCACTATTTTTCAAGTGCTTGACAGTGCTTTCAAGCATTTTGATCAGTTAAAGCATTTGTGCTTGTGCTTGTACTTAAGCACAAGTTTGTAATGTGCTTATTAAGCACTTTTCAAGCATTAAGCACTTTTTCTGAAGTCAGCAAAACATCAAATCTTTCACCTAAACACGAAGACACATTTCCAACACTTTCAACAATTGCCTGTTCTCACTTTGGGGTTCTAGCTTCATCAGCCCCAGTTGAACGATTGTTCGGCATTGCTGGCCGAATGTTTAGGCCTGTTTTTTGTAGGCTTGGTGACAAAATTTTCGAAAATTGATGTTTATCCGGTGTAATAAGCAATTTTAGACACACATGATTGGCTGTTGTGATTTGTGTTAATAATAAAATTGACCAAAATGAAAAATGTGCTTATTATAGTGCTTGAAGCACTTTTTCATGTGCTTGGCTTAATGCTTAAGCACATTTTTTGCAAGTGCTTGAAAAAATGCTTAATGCTTCAAGCACTTTCAAAAGTGCTTGTGCTTGTGCTTCAAGCACTCAAGTCAGTGCTTGAACCCATCCCTGGTCAGAGGGCAGTAACAAGCAGCTAGCACTGAGAGTGAGGCACCTGGAGGACCAGCTAGTGAAGGTGGGTGGGTGGAGCTAGTGTGATAGTGTGACTATGGTGATACTGCAGGAGCGCAGTGCTCTCTCTAGTCTACAGCATAGCTACACATCACCAGCTGCAGGTGAGTCTGGTTACCATGGTAACACACATGTTAGCCCCACCCACTCTCAGCTAGCGGCATCATTTCAGGATGCTAAGAGGAGTGAGTGTAGTGAGGAACACTATCATCATCTAGTGGAGGAGTGTGCTAGGTTACGACAACAACTACACACTGACCACACCCACTATGCCACTATACTATCAGGTAGGACTATACTAGGTTACCATGGTAACACTGACCACACCCTCAGGGGTACGAGAGCTGTGTGACAATCTAGCATGCACTACTTGTTCAGTGATGGTGGCTTTGAATTCAACATACACTCTGGTGTCTACACCTCTGATCATCTAATAGGACGATAAAGGTGAGAGAGTGGGTGGAGTTTACAATATAAGACGACGCCTCCAATCCGGATCGAGCTACGTGTAAACAGTTGTATGCGATAAAGCAGGTTTGAATGCGCTTTTGCTAGTCTTCTCTTGGTGAACTGTAGTATGTATCACAGCTTGAATGCGCAAGTATTCACTATATTGTTTCAATGCTGAAGTGAAAGTGTAGAGTGTCACCTTCATGCACTAATGTGTTCAGTCTCTGATCATCCTCCATCGTGTGAATAAAGACAACAGTGACAACAGAGACTGAACACATTAGTGCATGAAGGTGACACTCTACACTGTTCACTTCAGCATTGCAAGACGACATTGCACATCAGAAGGACGGTGATACATGTTCCTCTCTCTAGCTATCGTCTCCTAGCCAAGGCAAGTCTTGTAATAGCAAAACACCGATTTCTAGACGTATTGTAGGCTGCTACCGTGTTGGCCGTGCAGTTGTTTTACCAAAAGTAAGCATGCTGTTTGACTAGTCCGGTCCTTGTTGTTGCAACAAAGCAAGCGTGGAGTATATAGCAAGGTTATCCCTCTGTTATGCACAAGAAGGTCCTTCAATCACATTGAAATCACCTGCTTTTTGGCTCGCATGTAAGCGGGACATGATCTGTGTTGGGGTAATCCAGATTCAATGTATGTGAACAGGGCTTTAGTCTATATCTAGGTCACATGACATGTCATGTGGTGTATAGCCGATCCATTCCCACAGCTATTGTTTGAGACCTATGATCTAGACATTGTGTGTATCAATGTGTGCTGTGACAAGATTTAGTCGTATTAACTATCATGTACACATTGAGGCTTTACCAATGATTGAATGTGAAGATAAAATAATAGTTAAAGACTAATATAAACGTTGCTGCTTAGAACATTTATCAAGCATATGCATGCACAAATTGCTAAAAACAAAACTTTATGATTTTTATAATTTTATTTCATCGCCCTCTTTGCACATGTGTTGATGGTACATCTGTTGAAGACATTCCATGTGACACTAGCTTAGATTAGTAGACTTCATGTTAGTAGCTAGTGTACCTTCTCTTAGATTAGTAGACTACATGTTAGTAGCTAGTGTACCTTCTCTTAGATTAGTAGACTACATGTTAGTAGCTAGTGTACCTTCTCTTAGATTAGTAGACTACATGTTAGTAGCTAGTGTACCTTCTCTTAGATTAGTAGACTACATGTTAGTAGCTAGTGTACCTTCTCTTAGATTAGTAGACTACATGTTAGTAGCTAGTGTACCTTCTCTTTATATTAGTAGACTACATGTTAGTAGCTAGTGTACTTTGTCTTAGATTAGTAGACTTCATGTTAGTAGCTAGTGTACCTTCTCTTAGATTAGTAGACTTCATGTTAATAGCTAGTGTACCTTCTCTTAGATTAGTAGACTACATGTTAGTAGCTAGTGTACCTTCTCTTAGATTAGTAGACTACATGTTAGTAGCTAGTGTACCTTCTCTTAGATTAGTAGACTACATGTTAGTAGCTAGTGTACCTTCTCTTAGATTAGTAGACTACATGTTAGTAGCTAGTGTACCTTCTCTATGTAATTTCTATGTTAGTGATGTCATTCTTGTCTCATTAGATGTTGAAGCTGGTCTGCACTGACAGAGTGAATTTGTATACTAGACTAATAAATTATGTCATCAGCCTAACAACACTCAGTCCATATTGAGCCAGCACAGTCACCAATCAGTATCCACCACTTGCACTGAGTGCTGTGACCACACCCACATGAGGGAGTGGATGGGAGCGTGTTCCAACAAAGCATGAAGGTAAGCTAGGTCACATGACATGTACTATATGGCACATGATCCATCCCCGCACAGCTAGTGACAGAATGGTTTGCAGACTTCAGTGATCAACAAAGTAACAAGTTAACTGAGAATACTGGTTAGTACAGATGCTACCATGAGCGTACTATACTCTTGCCCTCTCTCTCTTGCCCTCTCTCCCTCCCCCCTCTCTCCCTCCCCCTGCCTCCCTCTCTCTCTCTCTCTCTCTCTCCCTCTCTCTCTCTCCCTCTCTCTCTCTCCCTCTCTCTCTCTCCCTCTCTCTCTCTCCCTCTCTCTCTCTCCCTCTCTCTCTCTCTCCAGGAGCAGTGTAACTGTGCCCAGATGCATCTCCAATCTCTTCAGATGGAGCCAATACTACACCAGACATGCCCTCACAACTGCCAGGACCTGTTGTCATGGTTACCATCACCGATAGTACAACACATACTATCATTCCTTGATCCTGGTCAGTAAACAGCATGTTTGATGTAGTGTACTAGCTAGTGGTTCTATAACATGTTTGATGTAGTGTACTAGCTAGTGGTTCTATAACATGTTTGATGTAGTGTACTAGCTAGTGGTTCTATAACATGTTTGATGTAGTGTACTACCTAGTGGTTCTATAACAAGTTTGATGTAGTGTACTAGCTAGTGGTTCTATAACATGTTTGATGTAGTGTACTAGCTAGTGGTTCTATAACATGTTTGATGTAGTGTGCTAGCTAGTGGTTCTATAACATGGTTTGATAGTGTACTAGCTAGTGGTTCTATAACATGTTTGATGTAGTGTACTAGCTAGTGGTTCTATAACATGTTTGATGTAGTGTACTAGCTAGTGGTTCTATAACATGTTGATGTAGTGTACTAGCTAGTGGTTCTATAACATGTTTGATGTAGTGTACTAGCTAGTGGTTCTATAACATGTTTGATGTAGTGTACTAGCTAGTGGTTCTATAACATGTTTGATGTAGTGTACTAGCTAGTGGTTCTATAACATGTTTGATGTAGTGTACTACCTAGTGGTTCTATAACATGTTTGATGTAGTGTACTAGCTAGTGGTTCTATAACATGTTTGATGTAGTGTACTAGCTAGTGGTTCTATAACATGTTTGATGTAGTGTACTAGCTAGTGGTTCTATAACATGTTTGATGTAGTGTACTAGCTAGTGGTTCTATAACATGTTTGATGTAGTGTACTAGCTAGTGGTTCTATAACATGTTTGATGTAGTGTACTAGCTAGTGGTTCTATAACATGTTTGATGTAGTGTGCTAGCTAGTGGTTCTATAACATGTTTGATGTAGTGTACTAGCTAGTGGTTCTATAACATGTTTGATGTAGTGCACTAGCTAGTGGTTCTATAACATGTTTGATGTAGTGTACTAGCTAGTGGTTCTATAACATGTTTGATGTAGTGTACTAGCTAGTGGTTCTATAACATGTTTGATGTAGTGTACTACCTAGTGGTTCTATAACATGTTTGATGTAGTGTACTATAACAATGGTTTACTCATCCTCAGAGAGTTTGTGTTGTGCTAGTCAGGGTCAGGTCAGTAGGAGCTGGTACAGTATCTGTATTGATCCATGGCTCTGGAAGAAACTAGCACTGTATGTTATGCTGTGTGTGTGTGTGTGAGTGTGAGTGTGTGTGTGTGTGTGTGTGTGTGTGTGTGTGGTCTGTGTGTGTGCTTCATTGTTATCTATTGTATTCATGCAGTAACTCAAAGTGGGCGTTGTC